>CATIWK010051493.1:0-14026 GCA_949634005.1 Mallotus japonicus | reverse complement strand
CAAAAATAACTTATATGTACTGAAATAAAATTTAATTCAAAAAATATTATGATTGAAAAGAGATTTTTTTTTATTTCAGTTTCTGATATTATTTTTGTAGTTTGAAACTTATTTTTAACACTTTACGTATTTAATAATAATGTTTGAATTTATTTATTCACGATATTACTGTATGAATCAAATTAAAAAAATAAAATTTGATGAAATGAAGTTAAAATAAAAATTTAAAAGTATTACGAAAATAATAAAAATCAAAAAAATCAAAATTTAATCATGTAAAATTTTAAAATAGAACTATTTATTCAGCCTAAAAATAGTTGCTATTCATTATAAAACATTTTTCAATATTAATTAGCAAAATAAAAATCAATTTAAAGTTCAAACTTTCTAGAATTATAAAAACTATGAGTATATGCTTCTATAAAATTAATCATAAACATAAGAATTTTCTAATTTTTAACAAGAAAATGCTTTTTTTTTAAAGCGCCGCCGTTTTCGTGAAAAAAGTTATGGCTTTTTATAGCACCTGAATTTTTGATGTCTATCAGCCACCAAAGATGGCTTGTGAACCCAATAAAAAGAGGTTTAAAATTGTCTATTAAGGTTAACTTCAAGAATTTGGCAAAGGTTGAATAGGTAAATGCTTATAATTTTTTTTTTAAAAAAATAATAATAAGTTTTTTTTAGAAAAAAATATTAATAAGTTAAGAGTTTAAATTTTTTTAATTTAATAAAATTTTATCATTTAATATTTTTATTTTTAAATTATATACTTATAAAATATTTTAGATAATTCTTTTACAATTTTGATCTAAATTATTAAGAATATAAATATTTTTTAATTATTTAACTTATTTTTTAAATTTTAGGGTACAAAAATTATTTAATTAAAGGGTGAGAATGTAAGAAGAATAAGAAGGTGGGTAGATTTGGCAAAAAAAAAAAAAAGAAAAAAGAAGCTGGGTAGTGGGGAAGGTGGGTCAAGTCAAAGTCAAAAGTAGACAATTTATGACTATCTACAGTGAAAGTTCAACTTTGTCCCTGCCACATCAGCATCCCTAACGGTGTTACATGAAAATACTCTTATTTGCTAACGGCAAAAACTGTAGGGTACCTCTTTGTCACGAAATAAATCACAACCCTCTATTTGAAAATGGACTAAACCATAAGGTACTTAAATGTACTTTTTCCTTTTATATTTCATGCAGTGATAGATTGGTCTATGTATATTGATGTATCTTCTGTTTCTGTAATTATCTATGTCTGAATGCAGTGCAAATTTGATTTTTTTGCGAAAAAAAGAATAAAGGTTCACGAGAAAAAATTATGGATAAATTATATGAATGGTTATCAAATTTTGTGGTTTTAAAATTTTAGTGTATGTTTTGCCGAAATATTTAAATATTTTTTAATTAAATTTTATCATGATAACCAAAATGGTCACATCATATGATCAGTGCTACTACTCCTAAAATTTATTCAAATCTTTCATATTAATTGATAAAAACTTTATAAGCCGAAAACATGACATATCACATGGCTATACTGATTTTTTACGTTATTAAAATTTAATAAAAAATATTAAAATAACTAATTATGAAATGTAGATTAAAGTCAAGTAATTAGTAAATAGTAAATCAAAATTTTGATAGTAAATGTTTGGTCACCATCCAGACAATTCACCTGAAAAACATTCATCAAATTTCAAATGGCTTTAGAGCAGAAGGTAGCTTAAGAAGCATGAAAAGGTATTGTTCAAGCTAGGCAGGTTCCCAAATTGTCACTTCACTTCAGGTGCACACGCATCTATCTGCACAAATTCAAGTTTGTAAAGAATGAAATAAACTGCAACCATCGTTCAAAAATGGAAGTTCATTGAATTATCTTTCCTCATGAAGTAGCTGGGAAGTTCAAGTTTTTAGCATTTATCGGTGGCTAAAATTGTAGTTCAAGATCATATGCATGGACTTGACAAGATCAAGGACAAAAAAGTTCAAACAAGCATTGAATTCGTTTCTTCTCTATATTATGAGTAGAATGGTGGATTCGACCTTGAATGTAAGCATGGAGCTAAATGATGAAGACCCAACATTATGAGCAGAATGGTGGATTCAACTTCGAGTGCAAACATGAAGCTGAATGATGAACAATTCAAAATAATTAGCTTAATTTCATATTATGAAATTAATTAGCTTGAATTGGACAAATTTTCAAGTTATTTTTCTATTTTGGAGTCAATAAGGAAGATTTTAGAAGATGTGAGAAGATTTAAAGATATTCCAAGTTAAAATCAATAAGTCAACAAATCAAAGTCAAAGAGTCAACATCAAGAGTTGTCAATTTTGACTTTTTAAAGATGAGTTATCATGAGCTGTTAATTTTGACTTTTTAAAAATGAGTTGTCATTTTACTTAGTTGTCTTTAGTTGTCATGAGTTGTCATTAGTTGTCTTATGTTTCGAAGGATTATGATGTTTACATGCCTATATAAGGGTTAAACACATGTAAAACAAATTTGGATGAATGAATAGAGAATTTTGATCAATTAAGTGAGGTTTTTTCTTAACTTTATTCTCTTGAAACTTTGCAAGTTTACTTAAATTATTTCACTTCTACCTTTTATTACAAATTACTAGGTTAGATTAAACTTAGAATTGTGTGATTGTTCATCTTTTTAATAACTAAGTATCTTCAATTTAAGTAAGGGGTTTAGTTCCATCAACAAAACCTTTTCTTGATTCTTGGGCTAAGATTTCAAAGTTGGATGCGCATTCTATCTCTGTTATAGGTAGGGTTCGTATCAAGACCTGTAATTAAAGAAGCAGGCCATAACAAGATAGAGATAACAGCAAGAGAAAATTGAGCAACTCTGCATAAAACGTCTGGCTATGACTAGATATTTTAAACATCCCGTAGCAATAAGCCTTGCACAAATGGCAATTGGCCCAGAAATGATATAGCAAAATGAGTTTGATTTTTGCATACAATTTTGGCAGCTGCATTAATCTAAACCATAATTTTTATATTTCAAAAGCTGTCTAGAAAAAAATTAAAAAGCACATCTAAATGTACATTCTGTTCTTTATGCCCCTTCAAAGGAACAGAAGACACCATATTTAAGTCTACATTCAGCGCTAAACAATGAAAGCTTAAAGCAAAAGAACATAGATTTGACATTCTATCACTCACGATGCTTCCTGATACGCACAGGCCAGAACAAGATATGCATAATTGCCTGTTAATCTATCAAGGTACCCTTCCCTAAATTGGCATTCTAACCAAACTGTTTTTACATTACAGAACTAACTCAACTGGGTACCTGTCAATGCAATCTTCCCATGGATTATTTGTAGAGGGCTTAACATTCCTCAGAGCTTCCCACACTGCACTGTTGCATTTAAAACCACTTCCGAAAGCTATCTGCCACACACGGTTCCCCTTCCGCATCCGACCTTTTGCCTCAGTATAGGCAACCTCATACCAAATTGAGCTTGATGAAGTGTTACCAAAACGATGCAGAGTCATCCTGGATGCCTCAACATGTACAGGCAGAAGTTGCAAATTCTTCTCAAGTTCGTCGATCACTGCTCTTCCCCCAGCGTGTATACAGAAATGTTCAAAGGCGAGCTTGAAATCCGGAATATATGGCTTCACTTTGGCATTGAACAACCTCTTGGAAACCAGAGTTGCAAAGAACAAAAGTTGCTCACTTAGTGGAAGAACCAAAGGACCCAAGGTAGTGATATTAGTCTTAAGTGCACCACCAGCAATTGCCATTAAATCTTTAGACAAAGAAACCCCAGTTTTCCCAGCATCATCCTGTTCCTGATAAACACACCTAAACGCCTTATCATCAGCACCACGATGAGTCCTAACTACATGAACAAGCTTATACTTGGCCCGCCTCCTATCTGCAGATTTGTTGGATAACAAAACAGCAGCACCACCCACTCTAAACAAACAATTCGGTATCAACATTGACTTCTTGTTCCCAAAGTACCAATTCTGTGTAATGTTTTCAGTACTAACAACAACAGCGTAAGTGCTCCTATGAATTTGCAACAAATTTTTAGCAAGATCAATAGCTATAACACCAGCACTACATCCCATACCCCCAAGGTTATAACTCAGAATATTCCCTCTCAGTTTATACTTATTAACAAGCATAGCAGAAAGTGATGGCGTTGGATTAAACAAGCTACAATTCACTACAAGAATACCAATATCCTTGGGCTTGATATTGGTATTAGCAAATAGAATATCCAATGCACCAAACATCACCTGTTCAGCCTCTTCTCTAGCTGCTACCATTGACGGTCTTGGTGGAAAGTGATGCATAGCTTCAGGGACACAAGTTTCTTCACCAAGACCTGATCTTTCCAGGATCTTTCTCTGAAATTCCAATGAAGAACCATCAAAATCACCAGTTAACTTGGAATGCTCCAGGAATTGATGATACTTGACTTGAAGATGTTCTGGAGGCTTATAACAGGCATAATCAACAAGAAAAACGGATATGGGTCTAGTCATGACATAAACGGTGCACCCAAAAACAACAAAAACAGAACATACGATGACACTAACAAGATTGTATTGGAGTTGTAACCAAAGCTGACGAATATTTTCTGGGTTCAATTGTGATGCCTCAACAACAATAACAGCTATTAAAAGGATTAAACAAAGAGTCAACAAATGACTCACAAGATAATGATAACCCAATTTCACATATTTAAGATTCACACTTTGAAGAAAATCAGGTAAAAGTCTTGATTGCTTGATTTGAACAGAGGACGATGATGAAGTGGTTGATTCAAGACTCATTTTTTTCCTTCGTTTGGGCTCTATTGAAGATTTAGAGAAATGGGTTTTAGTCACAAAATCACAGAGAGCTAAAGGATTGTATAAATAGTAGTATACAACGGAGAAATGAACGTAGAGAATACGGATCCGTGACAATGGAGTACAGAAGAAATGAAAAAAGAAAGGGTGGTTGGGTTTTAGAAAAGTTCGATACAACTACAACGACTATCGTATTTTAGTTTATCTTTTTCCACTGATATGATGATTATAGAGCACCACCTATAGTGGGTAGATGATGGAACTGACGAAGAACACTGATCAATCACAAACATTCAAGAACAAGAAGAAGATGAAGACGATGAAGTGTGCTTGTTCTTTTGTTTGCAGAGTGCTTATATATATTTAGAGACAGAGACAGACTGACGGAGTGAAAAACAAAGAGGAAAAATATAGCACAAACACAAGAAAAATAATTTGGTCAAAATAATAATAATAATAATAATAATAATTAATTTTTTTTAATTAAAAAGTAACTAACAACTTACAAAAATCAAATCAAAATAAATCATGAAATCAATAATGAGATTGGTCAACTTTTCACATTTCTGATTCTTTCATCTTTTAGTTCACATGAAAGCCAGCAGATAAGGGTTTTTTTTATTTTCTATGCGTTTTTTATATTAAAAAATAAAATAATTTTTTTTATACTTAAAATATTATGTTTAATTTGATTTTTGACATATTTTTTAAATATTTTATAATTATCAATAACCATGGGATCAACTATTAAATATTGTTGACGTTACATTAAAATTATATTGTATGTAGTCGTATTAAATTAATTATTTAAAAAAAAAGTTCAGTCCTTATAATTTTATTCAAGTTCAATGAACTGTAGATACAAATGATAAAAATTAAAAATATATTTTATAATTAATCAGCAATAATTTTAAAATTTAGATAATATACACCTGAGGATATAAATAAAAAATTTTCTCAATGACCTTTTTTTTTTTTTTTTTTTTTTTTTTTTTTAAGGATACAGCTGATCAGGTTAGGTTGGCAAATCTAGAGTTAAGGTATAAATGAGAGTTGGATGGGCTTTACAAATAACTTTGACCTGCGCCTTCTAGAGGTGTTATGATATTTTCACTTATGGATTTTAATTTAATAGAAAAATTATAATTTTGGTGTTTAAACTTTTATGTTTTTTCTATTTAAGCATATAATTTTTTTTCAATTTCGAACTTTAAAAAGTTATATTAATTTAGTGTCTCTGACTAATTTAATACATACTGAATCTGACCAAATAAACTCTATTTTTTTTTAATTATCTGTCATGTCAAATGCCATATATGATAATCTTACTTTTACAAAATTACTCTCATCTTTCACAAAACACATTTGAAAAAAAAAAAAAAAAACGTATTTTAATTTATTATGAAACAAAAACTAGATAGTTATTAAAATGCAAAACCCACATAATTTGTAGTTTCCTTAGAAAGAGAAAAAAAAAGTTGTATAATTGTGAAGGTTCCACTTTCCTTCACGATTAATGGCTCAATCAAATGGAAATGAAATGTTACTATCTCTATACTAATATCCTCCACTTAACACATTCACACACATGCGACTCCTTTTCTTGATGTGCAGTACCCAGCAAATGCCCATCGAACGAAGCTACTTTTGCTGCATACGTAGTAGTAACTTAGTACCATTTTATCGTGTCCCATTTTATCTTGTCTTTAATTCTCTGTTGTTTCCTGCCTTTTCTTTTTTATTATCCTTTATTTTTGAGTTGATTTCTTCCAAGGTGAAGAAGTGAACTTCTGCCAACCAATGCAAGCAGAAAGTAACCTAATTTGCTGCACAACTTAAAAAAATACCAGAAGGTAATTAAGATTTATGAAAAGATCGCCCAACACTCACTTACCAATAACTTCCTGAATTATGGAGTCAAAGGTCATCTTATGGATGCTGACATTTGCCATCTCTGCAAATAATAAGAATAAGAAGCTGACCGCAAGTGCACGGATCGACAAGTAATAAAGTAGTGAGTAGAGTATCGTCTCCACATGGATTGGGGACTAAGCACTTATTAATCTCAATTGTATATGTTTAGAGCTATTAATGATGGTTGGTTTAAGCAAATCAATAAGCAAATTAACAAATAAACTAAAGAATATAAATGAGGCTATAGTGAATCAAATTAATAAGGAAATAACAATGGTAAAGACATGTTGTTAGGGAAATGGCATACCACATTATCATTAAGCCGAATAACATATTAGTTTAAATTCTTATGCACACCTCAAGTTTTCAAAAACTGAATTAACAATCTCTCTCGAGCAAGGTTAATCTCACTAACAAGCTTCAATAGAATCTCATCATATAACTTATTTCTCATCATCGTCATACAACAATATTATATCTAACTTGAGAGGTATTCAACAAACTTATGGAGGATTAGATCTATACAAGTTTTCTCAAGTCATTGAAAGATCTAACAAGTATTTGTGGGTCTATTGAATTCACCATCTCTCAATGCATAGATTCAAACATAGATTGCATTTGGCCACAATACAATACTCAACAAACACAATATACAAATTATAAACAAGAACTAATATATTAAATGAACTTAAGTCAAATGGGTTTCCAAAATCCCAACAACATAAAGAAACTTAGCCACTCATAGCTATCAAATTCATCATTCAATATTCAATTTTACACACAAGAGATTAGAGAAAGAAAGAGATAGAAATTTGTTATCCAAAGAAGCTTTAATCTTCAAATGGGTCCTCTCTTTTTCAGCTTCTTTTTCTCCTCTGGTTTTTGTCTTCTTTTTTTCTCCTCTAGGTGTGTTGTTTTTTTGTGTGTCTGATTGTGTATGTAGAATGGAATGATGCGTAATCCCCAAGCAATTCGTGCTTTTTATCCTCTTTAGCCTTTCTAGAATATGTCCTTTCACCTCCCTTGGATTTTCTCTGTAAAAGATGTACACATCAGCATGTTCTTTGCTGGAAACGCGCTGCCCGCGATCGCACATGAAGTCGCACTCGAGACAGAAGGCCTCTTGTGAAAGGGTTGCGCTCGAGCATAATCCGCACTCGCAATAGAAGGTTGGGTAGGCAGGGGCCCGCACTTACGAAAGGCTCGACATCACTTAGGGCAGGAACCGGGCATGTCCGCAATTGCGAATCCAACCGCGATAGTGACAGTGGCTCTTGCTGCACCTCTGCTGATTTCTTCCTTTTCTTTCCTCAAATCACCTCTAAACTCCTTTTCCTTAGAAAAACAAAACAAAATATAAAAGTATCTAATTATATATGTTTTTCTACCCTAAATGCTATGTAGAATGTATAAATGCATGCAAATTGACACCAACACTATGTTAGTAAGAGGAGGCAATTTTTTTTTTTAGATTTGTTCTTATTTTTTTATGAAACCCTAATTTCTAATTAATCAAATAATTAGGGACAATTTAGTCAAATATTTAGGGACAATTTTGTAAACTTCAATAACATGCATATGTCGCCCTTGATGTGGCAGATGACTGGGATAAAGGTTGAGTTTATTTGTTCTGACTAGGCACACACTTAACATCAAATCGGCTGAATGCACTTAGTTGATATGTTTTTTTTAAACTTTAGACACTTAAAAAAAAAAAAAAAAAGTTAGACACTCAAATAGAAAAAATTGGAAAGTTCATACACCAACTTTGCAATTTTTCCTAATTTAATTAATAATAACTTTTAAAAGTAAAATGAAGTAATTACATTAATGCTGCTCATTCTTATTAACGGTTTCCTAGTTTACTAGGCTAATTAATGTGTATTAAAATATACTCCTCTGTTCCTAAATAATTGTCGTTTAAGAATTCTTTGCATAGATTAAGGAATGTATTTAATATATGTATAAAATATTATACTACCCCTCAACCAATTATTAGCTTTATATAGAGTCTCAAAATGAGTAGATATCTATTCAATTACTTCTCCTATAGTAAATAAGGGTGAAATAGGAAAAAAAAGTAGTTAAAATGTATTGGTAACTTAAAACGACAATTATTTAGGAACAAAATTAGACTTCCAAAACGACAATTATTTAGGAACAGAGAAAGTATTTAAGTTTCATTTGTTAAGCTAATTAATATGTATTACAATATATTTAAGTTGCATTTCTTTTGATGTCTTGATGGTCCTACACTGATACCGGTAGTTTAAAATAAAAAAAATAACAATAAATATTTAATTAGTTTCAAATTTTATTTTTATTTGATTATGGGTGAAAAGTTCAAGTCTCATTAATGTAAAAATTTTCTTTTCTAGTTTTTAAGTGGTTTAATTTAACTATTTTTAATTTTTAAGTTGTTACCGTCAAGTTATTATCAAAAGTATAATTTATTTTTAAATATAATTTTATATATTTTTGGTAATATTTTTTAATTATGTAAATTATTTTAAAAATATATAGTAATAAATAATAATTTATTATCTTTGATTTATGTGTTATTAAAATTACAAATAGAAATCATTTTAAACTTGATTTTTAAAATATAAATGTTACTGATGTAGTTTTTTAGGAGAATTATAAATGCAAATACAACAATTATTTAATTAAATTATAATTTCAAGTAATATTTTAGTTTATTATGAATTACAAAAAAAATAATTGTATAGATCTAATTTAAAAAAATTATTTATTATTAAGGTTTGTTTGGCTAAACTGTTGCTGATAGCTGGTAACTGTTAGCTAATGGTTGTTGCTGATAGCAGTTAACTGTTAACTGTTAGCTGATCAATATTAAGTGTTTGGTAAAACTATTTATAGTTGTTGTTGTTTATAAGTAGAATACGATTATAGGTATTAATTATAAGTTGTGTAAATTTTTCAAATTTTACATTTATTGTTATTGAATTACTTTTATATGTTCAATTGTATTCAACTATACATATTAATTTCAAAAAATATTTTATATTTATAATTTCAAATAATTAAAAATTATGTAATTAAATATAATAAAATTATATAATATATATATATATATAATATAATATAATATAATATATTTATATTAATTTTTGAAATATATATACTAAAATATACATAAAAATATCTATATGTAAAAAATGCATATAATAAATTTGTACATTTTTAAAAAATTGTTCAAAAAAATTAATTAACAAAATATGAAACAAATAAAAAATTAATGTAAAAAAGTGTGAAAGGAAAAAACTAATATATAAAAATCTAGTTATTAATTTAATTTAAATCGCTATAGATAATTAAGTAATTATATTTAAATAAATAGAGACAATTAAGTTATTATATTTAAATTAATAAGAGTTGTTCATGAAAAACTCCAAATTAGAGCTGACATGAACAGAAGCTGATATATATTCCCACCAGTTATCAACTGTCATATAAAAATATTAACCAAACACTATTTGTAGTTGTTGAAAACTAAACAGCTATTAGTTCCCCTCCAGTAGGTATGCCAAACACCATCTTAATTACTGTTAGTGAGAGTAATAAAATTTAAATTCAAATTAACTATTACTTGATAAAAAAAAATCAAAATAGAGTTGTGAAACCATAGATATTTTTGGATAAAAAAATATATATCACCTCCTAATTTTTAAATTTTAGCTATTCAATGAAAAAAATTTATCCTAATTTTTAAATTTTAGCTATTAGATGAAACTATTTTATCACTATCTAAATTAGTTGAACTAATCATTAAAAGTGAAAAAAAAAACACTTAGGGGCGTTTGATTTAGCTGATTGAGATAACTGATATAAGTTTTTCCTTAATCAGCTACAATTTAAGTGTTTGGTAAAACTCTAAAATCAACAGCTTATAATTATTTTTATTCAAAACAACTGTGGATTTGGTAAGTTTTATTTTGGAGTTTTTTCTCATCAGCTAATAGTTGATTTGTATTTATTTTTTATTTAGACTATTTTATCTTTATTAAAAATAACTAATAACAAATAAATTTATTTAAATTAAATGTACATAATTAATTTTTTATAGTTTATAATTAAATAAATATTATTTTAAATTATATATAATAATTAAAATTAGATTATAGTATTTATACCTATAATTATTTTTTAAATATTATACAATAATATTTATATTTTAAAAATCATTTTTAATAATTTCTATTAATTATTTTAATAATATATAAATTAAAGATAAAAATTATTATTTATTACTATATATTATTTTTAAATAATTTACATAACTAAAAAAATATTATAAGAAACATATAAAATTATATTTACAAATAAATTATACTCTTAATGATCATTTGACATACTAACAGTAATATCTAACAAAATTTTACCAAACAATTTATAATTATTAGCTAATAGCTATCAGCTATTACCTATCCGCTATCGACAACTGCTATATATCAACTATCAACTGTTTATAACAGCTCAACTAAACAGTCCTTAAAAGAATCCAACATGAAAACCTAACATATTCCTTTTAATTCCTATCTTCTACTCCCCTATCAAATATTCAAATCTTAGGCATCTTGCCACCCTGAAAGATTTACTCCTTAATGTGTGTGTCTATATATATATATATATATATATATAGACATAACATTGAGGGATAACAACTCTGTCAGTCTTAAATAAAGTGACGTTTTTTAATTAAGTTCTACAAGAAAAAAATGTTTAATTAAGTCCTAAAACTAATTAAAAAGATCTCCATTAGTCCTAAGCTGTTAAACCTAACGGAAGCTAATGACCTGGCGGTGATATAGGACAGATGCTTAACACGTCAGTAGCCACCTAAGCTGCTCTTTTCTCCACAGTGGAAGCTCTTCCACGTTAGATTTCCATTAGCTAAAAAAACTAGGGTTTAACTTTAACTTTCTCTGTTTTGAAAAAGACATGACTTGAACTTTCATCTGAGAAAGTACAAGAAAAAAAGGGAAAAGGAGACATAATTAAAGAGAAAGAGAGATCAACGCAGATTGAAGGAGTGGAAGAAAAAATCGACAACCTTGTTCTCTAGCTACCCTTTTAGTCATGGATGAGTTGTACGCTCTTCACTCTACTTGCAATGGTCATTACTCTATGCAGCAGCCAGCTTTGCCGGAGAATATGGTTGTTGTTGCTCCGGTTGATTACCATGGCGCCGCTTTTTCGTCGCTTGGGGTTTTTTTTCCTATGTTGGATGAGCAGTTGTATTCTGGGTCTTTTGCCGTATCTGATGTTGCTTCTATTGTGGCTGAGATACAAAGAGGTGGTGGTGGTGGTGAGGGTGGTTCTGAAGAGGCGGTTTCTAGTGTAATTAGGGCCAAAATCGCTTCTCATCCTCTTTACCCAAAATTGCTTCAAGCTTATATTGATTGCCAGAAGGTATAACATTATACATATATGAGATTGCATGTGTAGTTCTCTCCAGTGTGAACATTCAATTGCTTCTGAGTCTTGACATTTTTTTGACTCTAGATGCTACTGATAGTTTGATGGCAGATAACGGGCTTTTTTGGTGGTAGAGAGCAGTTTAACGCTGCCATTGCTTCTTACAAAGAAACATTGCTTGACTGGGTGCTCAAGATGTAATTAATTGAACTGCTTTAGTCAATGGGTATGTGAAAGTTGATCAACTTTTGGTTGCACATGAACTGTTTGACAAAATGCCTGAGAGAAATTTGGGAAGTATCTTGATGCTGCCATTGTGTGCATGCTGGTTTCTCTATTATTTTTAGGCACATGGCCTGCTGCTATGACTCTGCTAGAAAGGCGAGGCCGCCTTCCTGAGCATACTTATCCTGATTACTCCATCATCAATCTGTTAGCTGCTATAATTATAGCTTTAACTTTTTGTGAGATTGGAAAGAGCACCCTTGAATTACCAAATTTTCTAACACAAATTTCTAAAGTAAGCTTTTGATTATAGAATCTTGTGTGAACTGATAAAGAAAATTGGATGTTTATAGAATTGGAGTTAGTGATTGTGTAGATTTCAGGTTTTGATTTACTATAATTATACTAGCAGTAGAATAAAGCTTACAATAGTAATTTTTATATGTGCCCTTCTTGTTTCTTTATGAATGATCAGAGATTTTCTTTGTGAATGGTTATGGGGTGTTAAGTTAAGCAGTAAACAATGCAAGTGTTAAACCTAATTTTGTTAGTTAGTGAAAATCTGACGTGGAAGAGCTTCCACTGTGGAGAAAAGAGCATCTTAGGTGGCTGCTAACGTGTTAAGCATTTGTCCTATATCACCACCACATCATCAGCTTCTGTTAAGTTTAACAACCTAGGACTAACGGAGTTTTTTTAATTAATTTTAGGACTTAATTAAATATTTTTTTTTCTTATAGGACTTAATTGAAAAAACGTCACTTTATTTAGGACTGACAGAGCTATTATCCCTAACATCAATGATTTGACACCCATAATTAAGTCCTTGGTACTCTCATCTACTTTTGCCTCCACTTTCTCTAAAGTTATAATGAGAGTGGCTCCCTCAAATTTATTTTTCCTTAAAGTTTGCTCAAATTAATTGAAGACATTTTACCAAAAATTAATCTAATTGCCATCACGTTTCTAAAATAAAAAATACTATAAAAATAAAAATATTTATGCATCTTTAATTGAAAAATATATTATTTTTACTTAAAAGAATATATTGAGTCCTTATAATTTTAACAATATTTAATTTTTAAATTACTCTATGATATTATTATAAATATAAACATGTATTATTAATGTATTTTTATTAAAATATTTATTTTTCATTTAGATTTATATTTAACATAATAAAATTTATGGTAAAAATATAAATATATTATAACCTACTAGAGAGAGAAGCTCTCACTTCTCTCTAAAAATCTTTCCAAAAAAAAATAACTATTCATCATCTCCTTCCTCCGTTTTTTCTTCTATAATCCATTGCTCAAGGGTGGTTTTTGGCCATTTTTGGCCAAAAACCACCTCAACAATTTTAGCTTTATATACTATTGTTAGTAGATCTATATTTTCTTTTTTCTTTAGATCTAGATCTAGTTCTAGATCTAGATCTATTTTGTGTTTTTTTTTTATTTTTTTTATTTTTTTAGCTTGATGTGGTATTACAGAGGTCAGGCGTTTGGGGGTTGCAGGGATCTTCGCTGTGAGGGATCTACCGCTGGGTGGTGTGTGCTCCGGGCAGCCACTTTGTCGATCGTAGTCATCTGCCTGCAGTTGTATGC
>CATIWK010051491.1:0-20641 GCA_949634005.1 Mallotus japonicus | reverse complement strand
TGATTCGAGAGATAGGTTGAATTGGATTAAGGCAATATAACCTATTAGGTGCTTTCTTAGTTGAGAAACATTTAAGTATCTAATATTGATTAGGGGTTGGTGCTTAAACTAGGTTAACCGAATACTTAGTATGCGAGAGCTGTAAATCTAAGGATGTCAAATTACTTAGTTAATTATAGAAGTTGTTTAGGAGGAACGACTATGATTCTTTAGATACCCTCAAATTGGATTAAGGTTAGGTATGGCTTAGGAGTTAATTGATCCTTAGTAACGGTTGAATTGGCAATAAGAACCCTGGCTCTTCAAATTGATTGTTATTTAATTCAAATTTCTTGTGTTTAATTTTAGTTTAATTCAAAATACACTTTTTCGTAGTTTAAACAAACCTACACAATTTGTATTTCAGTAGTCAGTCTGCAACCTTTGTGGGATCGATATTTAATTACTATTTGTACGAATCCGTATACTTGCGGAAACCCATCAAGGATTAATCCACATGAAGAAGTTGCATGCACCAACAATCTGTACATTAAGATTATTGAGATTTTAGTAAAAAAAAAAAAACCTACTAAATACTCTTATGTAGTTAAAACCCAAATTCAAAGCATTTTAGTCACTTACCCTATAATTCCTGCAACTAAAAAACCTCCTTCTAGGGTTTGTATTAGTCCAGGAGGTTTTCACATTTGCGATCTCTCCACAGTGGCACATCGAAACCTCGAAGTTAGCTGCCTCCATTGTTTGGACAATGAAATAAAAAATGAAGCAAGCATATGAAGTTTCAAGAACGAGCAAGAAGAAGAAGGAACAAAATTAAATATAATGGAAGAAGTTATCTTTTCGATTGAAGAACGAGTAAAGCAGAAGGAAGCATGAGGAAAGAAAAAAATGGGTATAAACATATGAAAATTGTAGAGATCTATAAAAAAACAAGTGAAGAAGAAGAAGTTAAAGTTATTTGTTTGCTTTTTTACCCTTGCCATATGCCACCTCAGCATTTTAAAAAACCCTAACGCGCTTGATCCCCTTTGCAACCACTCTCTTGTCCACGTTGTGCATATATTTGCTCACCACGTTCAAAATGTCGAGCTCAGGTGTTAAATTGGTCCAAAATTAAAGTTTATATGCTTTACTAATTAAAGTTAAAGTTGGGGTGTGTCATGGGTCAAAGTGGTAAAGTTCAGGTGTGAAATAGAACATTTAGCCAATAACATTTCGTAACACCTTTCAAAAAAATTGCAAAAATGCCTTTTACGGTTTTGTTTGTATTTATGTCTAGTAGGGCAATTATTTTTCTTCTAGTTATAAATTACTTGCTATAAAAATTGTGAATTTTACTAATATTAATAGATAAAAAATTTGTAAATAGCCTTCAGTAAAAGCAAAGGGGATGGATGATTTTTTAAAGGGAATGGAAGGACAATGAGGGAAGAGAATAGAATAAAAATTATAAATATTGTTGTGTTTGGTAACTAATCAATAAAAGAAAAAAAAAGGAAAATGTTTTGAATAAAAATAAAATTTTAAATTATAATATGTTTTAGGAGTTAAATTTTTTTACTATTAGGGTATAATAATTTTCATATTATAAAAGGGAAATGAGGGAAATAATTTCTTTTCAATTATTTTTTCCTTTTAAAAAATTTTTAATAACCAAATAGAATAAAAATTAATGGTTAAAAAAAAGGATAAAAATTAATTTTTTTTCTATTTTCTTTTAATCTCCTTACTTTCTTCTCAATGCATAACAAAACTTAAGTAAAGTTTCGGAGAAAAAAGATGTTAAGAGAGTTTTGCATTTTTATAAATCTATTTTACTTGAACTCCAAAATATTGAAAATTTTTATGGTTATTGAATATTGGACACTTTAAATGAAAAAAAAAATCATAATATATGGAGTGATAAAAATTTTCTTTGGATTAACATGATTCAGTCCTATTTGTCATCCTTGCTAATAAAATACTACCAAAGTTTTATTTGACAATTCCAGGTAATCTACATATAATTGGAAATGTATTGTACCAAATTTTAAATTAAAGTCTAATTATGGAGGCATTTTCGAGCAATAGTTTAATATTCATTTAGAATAATTATTTTTACTCTTATTCTTATTCTTATTATTTTTTGGAGTTTAAGATTGATATGTAAAGTTGTTGTCATGGGTAAATTGCTAGTGACTTTGAAATCGCAGTACTAAGAGGTCACAGGAAGGAAATAAGGATAGATAAGAGAGGATTGAGGATTGAGGATTGGACAGGACATGCCCTTCCTCACAGGCCTCTCGCTGAGGATAAGTGGCCCCCACCACAATCACCCTCTCCATCCTCAATCCGTATTCAGAAACAAAACATAATCCATCACCACATTTTTTCCACCGTTGATTACGTGTTACAGTGTTTAGCGACGTAGAGGATAGTAACTGAATTGAAAAAGCGACAAAATTTGATTAACCGCTCTCGATTTTTTGTCATTTGAGAACCACAGAAAAACGGTTCTATCTGTTCCAACCATAAGACCTCACTCTCCCTTCCTCAACTACATTTCCTTCTCTCTCGTCTGGATTTCAGCGATAATGGAGTCGCGAGTATTATCACGCGCCATTGCTCTCCCCTCCTTGCCTCAGCTACGGAGGCCTTTCCGAGAGACCAATGCTACTAGCTTCGTCTCCATCAAACCGATCGGAACTGTCTGTGAAGGCGGGAACTTAATATGGGGAAGGCAACTCCGCCCATCTCTCCTTCTAGAGAGCTCTCCCGCATCAAAACGGGAGACTTTAAAGCCTATACTAGCTGCTGCTTCGTCTCCAGCTGAAGGAAGCGACGGGTGAGGTCCGTTTCCTCCGTTCTAACTCATTCAACTTTCTCCGGTTTCTGATTCTGACTCCCTTTTTTTTTTTGTGCTTTTGCAGGGATAAGATTGCTCCGGTCGGATTCTTCGACAAATATCCGGCACTAGTCACCGGATTTTTCTTCTTCATGTGGTAAGTTAATTACTCTAGGTGGCTCTAACTGTCATCGGTCAACGGGTCGGACCTCAGGTTTTGATTGATTATTAATCATTAAATGATGATTTACAGGTACTTCTTGAACGTGATATTTAACATACTGAACAAGAAGATCTATAATTACTTTCCTTATCCATAGTAAGTAGCAGTTTAGATGCTGTGGTTTCATTGAGCAAAGATTAAATAATGTTAGGTAGCGTGGTTTTGAAGAAAGTTGGTTGCTTTTGTTTGTGTAGCTTCGTGTCAGTGATCCATTTGTTTGTTGGAGTTGTGTACTGTTTGATCAGCTGGGCTGTTGGCCTTCCTAAGCGCGCTGTACGTTCTTTTAATTAGGCCCATTAACTTTAATTTTTCTTTTTTGTTTAATTTAATAGCATGTATCATTTAGTCTTTGATCTGATCTTTGTTGCATAACATGACATACCAATAATATTCCATCCCATGATTAATTAAGGTGTTTTTATTTTTTTTATTGTGCAGCCTATGGATTCAAATCTCCTGAAGCTGTTGATACCTGTTGCTGTCTGTCATGCGCTAGGCCATATCACCAGTAATGTTTCATTTGCAGCAGTTGCTGTCTCCTTCACCCATACAATCAAAGGTGACATATACGGATACATATATATATAGAATACTAATTCTAATCCTTCTATATTCTTGGTAGTAATGGTGTTGTTTCCTCTCAGCTCTTGAGCCCTTCTTCAATGCTGCTGCGTCTCAATTTGTTTTGGGACAGTCAATCCCAATTAGCCTGTGGCTTTCGCTTGCTCCTGTGGTTCTTGGTAAGTTATCTTCCTAAGGTCATTGCAAATAACTGATATCTAACTACATTATAGTTCGAGTTCAAAATCATGTCTTCTTGATTAACTGGATCTAGCCTCCATTAACATGATATGCATGTAGAAATTCTTCTGGATTTGGTATGAATGTAGGCACCTATAAATGAACCTGTTTCCCCCCACCAAGGAAGTGAAACAACATATTGCTATAAATGAACCTTTGTGTAAACATTGGCTCGTGTAATTTGCAGCCTTTTGTGCACTCCAAGAAGGGGCTTTATTCATTATCAGCTTATATATTCATTATTCATTATCAGCTTATATGTATGTATGTGTGTATAGTTCTACTATTCATTTTTCCTTACATTTAAGTTATGAATCAAATACAGGTGTTTCCATGGCATCATTGACTGAGCTGTCGTTTAATTGGACTGGCTTTATTAGTGCTATGATTTCAAACATCTCCTTCACTTACAGGAGTATCTACTCAAAGAAAGCAATGGTGATTTTCTTTCCTACCTATTGCTAACGGATTAGAGAAAATGTCTCTTCGCGTTGATTGTCTTTTTTTCCCCCTCCTGCAGACTGATATGGACAGTACTAATATCTACGCTTACATTTCCATCATTGCTCTCTTTGTCTGTATTCCGCCCGCCATTATTGTAAGTAAACATTAATGCTGCTGATGATTTATATTCAGAAGACTTAAACATATCCATGTTTACTCATACTTGAGTCAATGGTTGCTTTCGCAGTTCGAGGGACCTCAACTTATGAAGTATGGCTTTAATGATGCAATTGCTAAAGTGGGCACAACCAAGTTCATCTCAGACCTCTTTTGGGTTGGAATGTTCTATCACCTCTACAACCAGGTAAAAATGTTCTATGGATCTTTTGTCATAATCTGTGAATATCAATGATTTCCTCTTTCAGCAGCCGATCATTTTAATGTTACAATCGGCTTCATCTTAGTTTCCATCCATTGTTTTATATTAAATGGCATCATTTCTTTGAAAAGATGTCTTTAAGAATTATGAAGCACTTTTTACTTGTTGAATTTTCAGTTGGCTACCAACACTTTGGAGAGGGTTGCTCCTCTTACACATGCAGTAGGCAATGTGCTGAAACGTGTGTTCGTGATTGGCTTCTCAATCATTGTCTTCGGTAACCATATCTTACTCCTTAATTTTTTGTCTTTAATTTACTTCTCCCTTACCTGATTTCTCAAGTACTGAAAACTATACTGATGCTTCCTCTCTACAGGTAACAAGATTTCAACACAAACTGGTATCGGAACATGCATTGCAATTGCTGGAGTGGCAATCTACTCATACCTGAAGGCTAAGATGGAAGAAGAGAAACGAGTGAGTTATCCGCACCTTATCTACCCAATAATGGAAGTTGGAAACAGAGATGTTTGCGTCGTTGTTCGAACAAACCCTTTTGTTGAATCTTATCTTTTGCATCTAAGCAAGATGTCTAAAATTTACTATAAAACTTGTTTCTTTGCAGCAAGGGAAAGCAGCATGAGAAGGGAAGAAGCATCTGCGAAGAAGAAGAAACTTTGCATGTAAATTGATAATCTATTTTTCCAATGATAAAAATGACAAATGAAGTATCATGTTGTCATTGTGAATCTCGTTTCTTCTATTTTTTTCATCAATTTTCTCTAATTGAAAAATAAATGTATGTCATCTGCTCTGTCTGTCTCTCAGAACAAGCTTATATTAGTAGAAATTCTAGAGTGATCAGTTTTTTTTTTTTTTTTGAACAATGATCGGTTTCACAGAACGAGTGAGAATTCATGAAAATACTAAATTCCCATTTCTGATGACCATAAGGATTCGTAGATGATATTTTGCACACAAAGTTAAACGAGCATCACATCAATGTATAACCTGATGGCTTTTGTTTTTACTTGTCTCTACCATCAGAACAACTTGTAGCAAACGGATTAATGTCATTAAGCGCTTATGTACACATGAACATGCTATGGCAACCGTAAGTAATCGTTCTTCCTCCCTAATCAGCTATAAATGGCCTCCAACATCGTGTCTATTGAAGCACACAGAATTGAAAAGTTAAAAAAAAGAAGAAATTCTAAGACCTATTTCGACTAAAACACAACTTGCAAAATCCTATATGAATCAACAATGATAAATCTGTGGTGTCTCTATACCATGTGTGTGTTAAGTGATAAATTTTCAAAAAAAAAAAAGGTAAATCAATATCCTAAATTCGACATGTATGAACATGTGAACCAACAAACAAGAGCAATGTTAAAAGTTGACACTTGGGCCCAGTTAGTACAGTTTGGATATGGGACAAACAAAACAAGTGAGAAGCCCAAAAAGTGGGGAAAAGCTCGGGCCCTCCATTAACACAAACCGGAAATCCTCCTTTGATTGAGGCAGAAGAAGATCCCATGGGATAGGCTCAAAATCCTCGAAAGAAAACAAGCGAACTACGAACTATGTTATGTTGTTTATGTTCTACTACCAACTCACTATAAACAACAAGAACCCAGCCTCCCTCCCTCCCCTCCCCACAAAAGGCAACCTTTGTAAACATTTCGCTTTTCTCCTTTAATATATAACATTCAATTATTTAAAAAAAAGGACACAAAACAAAATACATTAATTACTAGGTTTCATTGACCAGTTGGCAGACTTTTTTCTTTATGGGAAAAAAAAGAAAAAAGAAAAAAAGAAAACATACTTATGAACCAATGTAAATGTAGCTGATGTAGATGTAGTAGTAGTAGTAGTAGTAGAATTACAAAAATAACAAAAGGAACAACAAACAATACTCTAATAATAATAATGATAATAATAATAATAATAAGAGATAACCAAAAATTAAATTTAATTAATTATGGAAAACCAAAAGAAAATTAGAGTCAAGAAACATTACTGTTGTATTTTTTTTTTTCTGTTGTTGTTCATATAATTTTCATGTGAAACAAAATGAAAAAGAAACAAATTAATAATAATAATAACAATAATAATAAAAATTCCTTGAAAAAAAGAAAAAAAATCTGGCTTGACTATTACGATGTTGTTGGATTAGTATTAGATTAATAAAAGAGAGAGATAGGAAGAGGAAAAAGAAAGAAAAGCCAATCAAATTAGGAATTTTAATTCTCTCCTCTCTCCTTCTCTCTTTTGTTCGGTTTCTGAAACCCTAATCTTTTGGTTTCTAGTTTTTGGTTGGTTTGAGGATTTTGTGGATTCTGACAGCGAGAGAGATCGCGATCGGTTCTTTCAATGGAGTCTACTTCTAGTTCGGATGATGAAAATAATCGTTACAATAGCAACAGTGGCGCTGGCGGCCATAATACCAACAACAACAACAACAACAGCAACGTCGCCGGTAATTCTAACGAAGGACAGAGCAAGCCTAAACGCCAGATGAAAACTCCTTTTCAACTGGAAGCTCTTGAAAAGGCTTATGCTTGTACGTTTTTTTTTTTTTTTTTTTTTTATCTTTTTTAGACTTTTCAATTTGAAATCTGTATGTAGATGTTGAATTTTTAGTTTATTTGATGTGTGTTTTCTGTTATACTTTTGCTGATTTACGTGTGTTTTATGTTATGTTTTTGCTGTTTTATGTTGAATTTTTAGTTTATTTGTGTGTGTAAATGTTGATCTTTTTAGTTTGTAGGTGTTTATAATAAAGTTTCATTTGGTCATGTTTATATTGTTGTTGTTGATTTCTTTGATTTTCGATGGTTTGAATGTAGTGGATACATATCCTTCAGAGAAGACGCGAGCAGAATTATCACAAAGGTTGAATCTTACTGATAGGCAATTGCAGATGTGGTTTTGTCATAGAAGATTGAAAGACAAAAAGGACGATAAAAAAGAGGACAAAAAGGAAACTACTGTCAACAAAAAGCGTAAGCCCGTGCGTATAATGGAGTCTCCTGTTGAGGAGACGATGGCAGTGGTACCTCTTCCTGGAAGTGATTATGGCTCTGGGTCGGGGTCAGGGTCAGGTTCAGGTTCTGGTTCTAGTCCATTTATGGACTCAAGGAAGCTGATTTCGGATGCTGTGCCCTTGAATAGGAGGTATTTTCAGTCTTCTCCACAGTCTGTTATGGAGCTTAGAGCTATTGCCTGTGTGGAAGCGCAGCTGGGTGAGCCATTAAGGGAGGATGGACCAATTCTCGGGATGGAGTTTGATCCATTACCACCTGATGCATTTGGAGAACCTATATGTATGACCTTCTTAACTATTTTCAGTAATGTTGTGCTTCTACTTACCAGATACTGAATGTTTATTGTTGAAATGTGATGTGGTAAATAAGGAAATTGTGCTGCACTCTGTCCTTTTATATATAATTTATTTAGTTACCATAACTATATTAAGCTTATATAACTTAAATCTCTAGTGAAAGGTTATCTGGATAAATCTTTATAATTTGGTCTCCAAGTATATCTTTAGAGGGATGCAATTTTTGGGTTGCATATTTCTGTATGTGCTTTATCATCAAAGTTTCGTCAGTATGTTTTTCTGAATATTCGCTGATCCTTAGAATTTTATTTTATCCTGTTTATATTGTTCTGTATCCTTAGTTTTTGACGTTTGGAGTGGTTTGTTAACTGTTTTAGCATTCTATATGTGGCAGCAATGGTGGAGCAGCAGAAGCGGCCATCTCATCCTTATGATGGCAAAGTATATGAGAGACACAACACAAAATCAAGCAAAGTTGGTTCCTCAAAATCTTCAATTGATTCTGTGTTAGATGGCAGCATAAGTGGCATGATTATGGATGAATATGACTTGGCATATTTCTTTGCTGTTATAGAATTGCACTAGTCAACATATTAAATGTGTTCTTAGTTTTTTAGCTGATGTATGTGGTAATTTTTTTTATTTTACCATTTTCAAGTCCTTAGATTTCTAAGTTCGTGCAGATATATTTGTCATGAAGATGCACCATGTCCTTTTTCTCAAAGCTGTAACATGCTTTTGCATGTATTCTTTGGTGCATTTATGCATATTGCTTTTGAATCTGCAGCATCATCATTTTGATTTCTTCTCCCAACACATTTATAACTTAAATAAAAATATGGTTGCAATGTTATTTTACATAATGCATTTATAATTTATTGCTTTTACTATTAACATTGTTAATTTGATTTGATGCATGTATTTCTATGTGAGCATCAACAATTTGGTTTTATAGAATTCTATATTTCTTATTTTTTATCACTGAGCTTCTCACAGTTGCCAAAATTCTGTCTCAGGCTTCTGCAAGGGCATTCCATGGGTATCAGTTTCTCCAGGACCTGTCCAGCATTAGATCTGATGCATATGGACAAGTTGCTCCATCTCCTTATCGTGATCCTCCAGTTGATAATCTGAGGGGTAGAGCGTCATTTTCCCTTGGAGATGAACCATTGTCCAGGGTTCATGGCATACAAGGTCAAACATCACGTGGTCGCCTTTTTTCTCAACCAGACAAGAAGGGGCATTTTTTTTCATCACCTCACAGGGATGATGACTATCTCCTGCAACACGACTCCTTTGCTAACAATAGAATTAGTGCCCAGACAAGTAGTTACCCAGTTATGGGATCAGAAAATCCAGATAACTTTACTGATGCCCGTATCTTCCACAATGAGACAGATGTGCGGATGGAAAAGAAGCGCAAGGTATCACATAGTTTGGAGGCTTTTTTTTTTTTTTTTTTTTTTTCCTGAAATAAAGATATTGGACTTATATGCACAACGGTTGCTTCTTGTAGATTGATGAAGCTAGAATTGCAAGGGAAATTGATAATGATTATCTGATCCGCAAAGAACTTGATAAAAAAAATCAACTGAGGCGGAAGGTATTGTATTATTAGTTATTGTGTTATTAGTCATGAAAGGATAACCTATGTGCTACGTCCTTATCGAATACTTATAATTGAACCATGTATCTTAGGATGAGGAACGGATGAAAAAAGAGATGGAAAAGCAAGATCGTGAAAGGCGGAAAGAAGAAGAGAAGTTGATGCGTGAAAGGCAGCGGGAGGAGGAGAGATCACAGCGCGAGCGAAAACGTGAACTTGAGAGAAGGGAGAAATTTTTGCAGAAAGAGCATTTAAGAGTGAGCACTGGCAATCAATTTTTCTTGTTTCAAGCTAGCTTAGGTTTATGCTAACGTTTGATGTTAGTTCAAGGTAATCTCAACTGTTTTCTTTTTTTTTTTTCCAACTTTGAAGGCTGAGAAAATGAGGCAAAAGGAGGAGCTTCGGAGAGAAAAAGAAGCAGTTAGGCGCCAAGCTGCCATTGAGAAGGCCACTGCACGCAGAATTGCTAAGGAATCGTTGGATCTTATAGAGGATGAACAGCTGGAACTCATGGAATTAGCTGCTGCAAGCAAGGGGTTAACCTCAATAGTGCACCTCAATTATGATGCTTTGCAAAGCCTGGAGTCATTTAGAGGTAATCCATCCACCTTTTTAAAATGAGTTAATTCTTTTTTTCTTCTTTTGATCTAGCATCAAAACTCAAAACTGAGTCTCTCTGGATAAGAATTTTCTAAGTTTGACTGTTTGCAAGTATCCAATCTCTTTCTGGCCAATCTTGCGTGGTGGAACCATTTTACTCATGTTTTTTCCTAGCTGTAACATATTTTCTCTCTCTCTTTTTGTTTGCTTCAGATTCTTTGAGCATTTTCCCGCCAGAGTCTGTACAATTAAAAAAGCCCTTTGCAATTCAACCTTGGATGGATTCAGAGGAAAATATTGGGAATCTTCTGATGGTATGTGTTATTTTTTTTTTCCAATTCATCTTCTTCGTTACTTTTCTTTCCTGGCAAAGGGGTAAATCGTGCTAAATATAATTTTTTATATTGGGGTTGATGGTAGCTCCCTAGTTCATGTAGTTCTGTGTGTATGAGTTGGTAAGTGGCCCATCCTGCTAGGTTAGGATATTTATATTGCAGCCACGATTGTGTTAAATAGGCTCATCTCGCAGTCATAACTTTTTAAGTCTACAAATGAGACCTTGGTATCTTTTGATGGGCTCAGATGGTAACCTTTACTTTAATAGAATGTCTGTGAATGTCACTGCTCTCCTAGATTTGTTGTCTTTACTTGTTATGATGCTCAATAGACTTTTTTGTAACATGAATTAGTACATCGTGTTTTGAGACTCTTCTTGGTCTGTTACAGGTTTGGAGATTTTTTATTACTTTTGCTGATGTTCTTGGGCTATGGCCTTTTACCCTTGATGAGTTTGTTCAAGCCTTTCATGACTATGTAAGTTATAAATCTTTGCGTTTCTTTTTTTGCTTCACTTTGGGCATCTGCTTTTTTCTTCCTATTATGTCCCAAATATTTTGATTTAGGATTCAAGGTTGCTCGGAGAGGTACATGTTGCTCTTCTGAGACTGATTATCAAAGACATCGAAGACGTTGCTAGGACACCATCCACTGGATTGGGAACAAATCAATACTCTCCAGCTAATCCTGAAGGTGGACATCCACAGATTGTTGAGGGGGTAAGCTCTGTTCCACTAATATGTTAAAAGAGTTATTTATTAGCATAGTATTCTTTATGCTGATACTGACCCATTTTCTCTTTTTACTGTGTATTAGGCATATATGTGGGGCTTTGACATCCGCAACTGGCAGCGACACCTGAACCCATTAACATGGCCTGAAATATTCCGGCAATTGGCATTATCTGCGGGATTTGGGCCAAGGCTGAAGAAAAAGGGTGCAACATGGACATACTTGGGTGATAATGATGAGGTTTGTCCTTTGAGTAACGGTTACCTCTGCATTTTTCATTTTGCTCTCAATCCCTTTGAGTTCCATGACTTATGTCATATGTACCTTATAAATCTCTAGCATTTGAAATTGCCTGAGATGAGTCAGGTTGAACTGGAACAGGGAAAAATATTCTAGAAGTGAACTATTTTGCTATAAATTAAGGCAAGGCGATCTATCTTGTGATATTTCCAATAGCGATATTTTGATCAGCTTGATTGGCATCTACATAGATGTGAACAAGACAATGGTTATGCTTCAGCATAGTTGTATGGACAGAGTATTGCAGTTCGTAGCATTTTTTAATCAATCTACTTGAAAGTTGGTACTATATCATTAAATTAACGTCACTGGATATTGCTCATTTCATGAGACTCTTGGAGAATAATTGTGTCTAGCCACTTGCAGTTATTTTTTATTTGGTAAAACTTTTATGTTCATATAACTCTGCAAACTGATTCAATTAACTCACATTCTTTAAGTTTCTGTTGCTTCTTTGAGCAAATTGGCACAGATAGATTTTTAAGTCCCCATAGTTTATACTCCATCCTTTGATTTAATTTTGCATTTCTGCAATTGCAGGTTAAAGGTTGTGAAGATACAATTTCTACTCTACGCAATGGATCAGCTGCTGAAAATGCATTTGCACTCATGCGAGAAAGGGGCTTATTACTTCCTCGGAGATCTAGGCATCGATTGACACCTGGAACTGTTAAGTTTGCAGCTTTTCATGTTCTTTCACTTGAAGGAAGCAAGGGATTGACAGTGCTAGAGCTTGCAGACAAGATTCAGGTGAGTTCTTTTATTTCTTAATTTTTACCTTTTTGCTCTACATGCTTCTTCCTTATTTTTTTTCTTTGTTTTGTGCATAGAAATCTGGACTTCGAGACTTGTCAACAAGCAAGACGCCAGAGGCTTCTATATCTGTTGCCTTGACAAGGGATCAAAAGCTTTTTGAAAGAATTGCTCCTTCAACATACTGTGTACGGGCAGCTTACAGAAAGGATCCTGCTGATGCTGAGGCAATTCTTTCAGGTGCTAGAAAGAAAATTCGGATATTTGAAAATGGATTTTTAGGTGGAGATGATGCTGATGATGTCGAAAGAGATGAAGAATCTGAAGGTGATGTTGATGAGGACCCTGAAGTTGATGATTTAGCTACTCCATTGAGTACTAACAAAAGTGTGGACCATGAAGCAAACCCTTGTTCTGGAAGTAGAAAAGATAATATCTGCAGTGGTGTCCCATTAATTTTACAAAATGATCCTGTAAAAGGACCTTCACCTGTTTCTCTGAATGGTCCAAAGGATGTAGTGACTCCAATTATCATTGAGCAGTGTGTTGCTCAAGATGATGTAGGGACTAGTAAGGTGGGTAAGGAAAATATTGAGATTGACGAAAGCAAATCAGGTGAAACATGGATTCAAGGACTTGCAGAAGGGGAGTATGCTCATCTCAGTGTTGAGGAGCGTCTCAATGCTCTTGTCAGCTTGGTTGGTATTGCAAATGAAGGAAATACAATTCGCTCTGTACTTGAGGTAAATGGCTTTTTCCAACTAGTCCTATGTTAAATCCCTTTTAGTTGAAGGAAGGATGGGTTCAGTGATTTTTCTTTCTCTTTTCTTTTTTCCTTTTTGGCTGGTAAATTGGTGGTAGTTTTGCAGGATCGTCTGGAAGCTGCAAATGCTCTTAAAAAGCAAATGTGGGCTGAGGCACAATTAGATAGAAGTCGCTTGAAAGAAGATATCATGAGTAAATTAGATTTTCCATCTTCTTTTGGGATTAAAGCTGAAATCCAAGTTACTAATTCTGCTGTGGAGGGAAGTCAAAGCCCATTGCATCAGGTTGATGATAAAAGTAAGGAGGCATCTCCAGGCACTGCAGAAGACCAAAAGTCATTACTTGCTTCAGAAGCTGTTCCAACTGCAAAACACTTGTTTGTTCAAGATCCCTCATCCAATCCGGATAACTTCCCAAGTCAGCAACATGGGTATGCTTCAAAAAGGTCTCGCTCACAATTGAAAGCCTATATTGGCCACATAGCAGAAGAGACATATGTTTATAGGTCCTTGCCTCTTGGGCAAGATCGCAGAAGGAATCGATACTGGCAATTTGTTGCATCTGCTTCTAGAAATGATCCTTGTTCTGGTAGGATCTTTGTCGAATTACATAATGGAAATTGGAGGCTTATTGATTCTGAAGAGGTAATCTAACTCTTATGATTTGTTTTTTTCACTCCATGATAACATATATAGGATTTTTATTGAGTTCTATTGTATTGACTTTTAAGAATCTATAACAATTTCTATTTTTGACATGCTCATATTAAGTAGGCAACGATTAGTTTTTCCTTATCAAATTAAGGTTGTTAAACCTCCAAAAATTTATTAGAAGGGAGATAATTTGCAAATACAAATAGTTTCCAGTTGATCCATCGGGTGTTCGTTTGGTTATTTTGTTGCTATTTGATTCCCCCCAGAGATTGGTTTTCCTCAATTTCCTATTCTCCTCCTGTGGGCTCTTTGTGGTTTTCCTTGCAATGGGGTTTTGCCTTGAATGTCATGCAGTCACATCCTTAGTGTGATAGAAGCACATGGGTCTCTTCCTTAGTTTGATAAAAGTAGGAAGTCATCTTTTTGGTCTTTACTGTTGGAACTTAGGAACACTTTTAATGTGAACTCCATTTATAAGATTAATTGCTGTTTTTTGATTATGCCTTTTAACATTTACTGAGTCTTGTCTAATTCCATTTTCTGTGCAGGCTTTTGATGTCCTTTTGTCATCTTTGGATACTCGTGGAGTTAGGGAATCTCATTTGCGTTTAATGTTGCTAAAGATTGAGCATTCCTTCAAAGATAATATTCGAAGGAACTTACAGTCTCGAGCTACAGCTGAAAGTGAAGCTTGTGAAGCAGATTCTGGCTCCAATTGCTCAGTGGGCAATGGTAGTCCTACTAGTATGGTTTGTGGTTCAAACTCTGATACATTAGATACTTCTTCTTTGTTCAGAATTGAGCTTGGGAGAAATGAAATGGAAAAGAAGGGTGCTTTGAAAAGGTACCAAGATTTTCAGAAATGGATGTGGAAGGAGTGCTTGAATTCCTTGACATTATGTGCCATGAAATATGGAAAGAAAAGGTGCATTCAGCTATTGGCCACTTGTGACTGGTGTTTTGATTCTTATCTTGCTGAAGACACCCACTGTCTCTCTTGCCACCAGACATTCAGTGCTACTAATAAGAGTTTTAATATCTTTGAACATGAAGCTCAGTGCAAAGTTAAAATGAAGTTAGCCACTGGGGTTTGTGATTCCTCTCTACCGCCAAGAATCCGATCGCTCAAGGCTTTGTTATCCTTCCTTGAGGTGAAATGGCGTTATAATATTTATCTAATAATTTGCATCAGATTTCGTATATTGGCAATTATGTGTTTCTTTTTTTTCAGGAACTAGAAATGATGTGTTTACTGATTCATTATATGTACATTTGAATGAGCAGGTATCTGTTCCGGCAGAAGCTCTTGAGCCATTTTGGACAGAAAACCATAGAAAGAGCTGGGCTATGAAGTTGAACATTTCATCATCAACTGAGGAACTCCTGCAGGTCCTTGACATTCTTAATACTGCCAATATTTTAATATAAATTTGGGATACCTGGACAAACTTCATCCATGCACACCCTAGAAGCTGCATTGCCTTTAGCATAATCAATATGTTGTTACACACATTGGTTTCTCCTGCTTCTATTCTTGAATTGGTTTTATGGTTCCTCTCTTTAGATAAATATAACATAATCACATACAGGGTTTTGAAGTCATGACATGCTATGAATCCAATTACAGGGATTGAGTATATTCCATATTTCCATATATGTTTGTATCCCATGAACACTTGCGTCCATAGAAAGTGCAGCATAACAAAATGTGATAGGACACTCTTGAGATAGCATATTGTGTACAGAGGGATTATTTTACTGACTTAACAGTTATATTGCAGATATTAACTGTGCTTGAGAGTGCCATAAAACGAGATCGTCTATCTGCTAACTTTGAGATGACAAAGGAATTCTTGGGTGGCTCCATTCTTTCACAGAGTGCATTGCACAGTCCTGCTGACATGGGATTGGTTCCTGTGCTTCCATGGGTACCAAAAACCACTGCTGCTATGGCTCTGAGGCTTTTTGATTTGGATGCATCAATTGCATACATTCAACGAGAGAAAGTTGAGCCCAATGAGGACAAACCAATTAAACTATATATGGTCAGCTTTCCCCCCTTCAATTTTTTTCTTCATGTTTGTCTCTCTCTCTCTCTCTGCATTTTCATCTCTTTTCTTTCCTCTTTCTATCTTTTTTCTAGTCTGCCTATATTGCGGGAAACTTTGAATTCTTATGTCATGTGATTGCAACCTTTTGCAAAATGCCAAAGATTTGAAATTTCTTTTATTGTTTAATCTTTATGTTACATTTATATCCAGTCGAGTGCAAGTCTGCATGTTTGTGTTGATCATTTTACCTAAAAAGTTTACCTAACCAACAATAGAAATATTTTTAGCTGATTATCTAGTTCCTTTTCCTTGGTTACAGAAGCTTCCTTCAAGGTACTCTCCTCCCAAGAATAAAGAGGTTGAACTAAAAGATTTAGGGCGGGAACATGTCAAAGAAGATCATTTCATTGATTTGCGCAATAAGCGTAATAGCTACAAACGTGGTGGACGAGGAGGCCGTGATCAAGGACATGGTACCAAGTTACAGAAGAAAGTGTCTGGTTTGAAATCTGGTGCCAGTAGACGCAACAATAGGGAAATTGAAAATTTTAACGTAGGACGAGGACAACATGGACAAAAAACAAATGCACAAGTTTCCAGCCGGGGTCGCCGAACAGTTAGAAAGAGGAGAGAAGTAACGGTAGTTGAAGATACATTGATTGGTCAGCTGAGCGACACAGTTGGCCCAAGGAGCTATGGTGGATCATCAAGAAACTTGGCTGAGGAAGACTGGAGAGATGAAAAGGTGAGGATGGACATGGATGATGCTGATAATAGTAACAGTGTGGAAGCAGCAGAATCTGATGACAATGTCGAAGTAGAGGAGTATGAACAAGGAAGTTGGGAGCATGGTTTCAATCGGGCCTCCAATGGGTGGAATAGGAACCTAGTGGAAATGAGTGATGATGATGGAGATGCTTCTGGAGATGATAATGTCGTTGAAGATATGGGAATTGAAGACTCTGAAGAAGACATAGAAATGAGTGATGGCTCAGAAAGAGTAGCTAATAAAATGGAGAATGATGAAGGCACAGATTCGGAAGCTTCAGATGACTATAGCGAGTGAAATAATTTTACATTGATATATGTCTCAGCGATATACTTCCCGCCATTCTGCAAGCTGTATTATTTTTCTTTGCAGCTTGACTAGCAGCTGAATTCATGCTCAAGGGCGGAGAAGAAACAGGAGTGCCCCTTCCTGTTCCACTTGAAAGGGCAATGCGTAAGTATAAAGAGCAAGTAGAAGGTAGAAGTAATTTAGTTGATCTGGATTGTGTTCACTATTGTTGACGAGCATTGATTGTAAACATGAGGCATGAACCTTTGAGAGATGAGCTTCTGTATTATCCCTCCCTTCTTTTGTACCTCTAATATTTTCCTGTTCATTACATGATTCTTTCAAATGTAATAGAAATTTTATTAATAAAATAGTTCTGAAGTTATTATTTTTCATCCTTTTATTTTTACAATGATCAAATGGTTGTCGGAGGCACGTGGGCAAATGAATTTGCTGGATGCTCAAGGCCAAACGAGTATGTTTGGACACGACAATGAGGGATGAATCAGGGATGATTGTGGACTGTAAATGAGAATGAAGGCGGCAGTATTTTTTTTTATTATTACTTTAATCTCCTTTCGATTACTTAATTTCAACTTGGGATCCATCCAGCTGCTCTGAAAAGCTAACTATTTGGAAATAAATGAAGCATAAGTAGACAGCCTCGGACTACCCATCCAAAAATGGAATGCACGGATCTTCTACTCTTTGAACATTTGAATATATCATGTTTCAGACATTGTATACATGCTAGGAGGAGAGACTTACAGGATCAACAATCAAGTTGAAAATTATGCTTTTTTCATTCTCCAATTTGATAAAATTTTATTGCAACTTGGATTTAAATGTACTATATAGTTAAGCCATACAACGCAAACTGATAGTAACACAAAACAACCATCTCAAAAATATGAGAAATATTCACAAAAGGCGGCAAGCTTGGTTGGTATTTGCCACAATCCAACCTAATCTACGGAGCCAATAGTTTCCTGATGCCCGACTTCTGCTCAGCAGTTAACCTTGTTGGGAATTTTATGTTGAATTTGATTCTCAAGTTTCCCTTCCTTGAAGGGTCCTTCGGTATAGGCATGCCTTCCTTGGGAACTACTTCCTCGTAGTCTGGATGAATAACATTGTTAATTGGGATGGTCAGGTTTCTACCATCTAGCGTTGTAATATTGACAGTACAGCCTGTTAACGCTTCTGCTAGAGGTATCTTCTTTGTCACAACCAGATCATTCCCTTCCCTTGTGAATGTGCTGTGTGGTTTCTCGTCAATTATGAAAATAAGATCTGCAGGGATTACATTTGGTTGCTCGTTTCCTTTCTCCGGAAATGTGATTTTTGTTCCCTTTTTCCAGCCTGGCTTGATATCAATGGTCAATATTTCCTCCACTGGCAATGTCTTCCTGTGTCGTTGTGATAAAACAAAAAGAAAACACGAAGTTAGTATAACTGTAGTTCAAAGTGGGTTCGACGGCAAGAATAGTGGCAAAAATATTGCATTTTTATGATGAAATATGTCCCAGACACCAACAACTGCGCATTCATAGCAGACCACCAATCCATTGCAATGGCTGGTTACTAGTGATTAGCATCACCGAGCATCCCACACTAAATTATGCTTTTTTAGGGACTCATGAACCTTCACTTTGAAGAAGAGACTTTTACAAAAATAAATTTTCAAGTTCACATTAGACCAGGAGACACCCAAGATGAAAAATGCACCACTTACCCACTAGCATCAGCGATTTCTCTTGAAATCTTCATCTTTTTAGTAGTCCCCTTGTAGAGCTCCTCAAGTGCACAAGGCAATGTATTCTCAATAGCAGGGGCTTTTCTAGGGGCAGTACTCATCGGCCGCCCATCACCAAATGAAGAGAAAATATCATCGCCAAACATTCCACCAAAGGACCTTGAACCACCCCTCATGCCAGGACCACCTCCCATCCCACCAAATGGGCTTGAAAAGCCGAAGAATTCAGCAAAAATGTCATCGGCATTTCTGGGATTGAATCTGAAGGTCGTTTGGCCTTCTCCAGTTGAAAAGAAAGTAGCTCCTCCAGGACCACCAGCATCAGGCGGTGGTACCTGACCTTTCAGCCCTTCTTCTCCATATTGGTCATAGATTGCTCTCTTTTGAGGATCACTTAGAACCTGAAAAAAAAAAATCAGTCAATTTCAAGAATCAATGCAACAGAATTGGTTACAATTATATACAAATGATCAGATAGGAATTAATAAAAAGCAATGAAGCACCATAAAAACAGATTAAGAAGAAGGAAAATGTATGGAGTACAACTCAATCATACACATGCATCCAGTCCAGAACCCAGGAAGTAGAAAAAGCAAAGAAAGATTCATACCTCATAGGCCTCAGAAATCTGCTTGAATTTAGCCTCAGCTTCTTTTTTGTTATTTGGGTTCTTATCAGGGTGCCACTTCATAGCAAGCTTTCTATAAGCTTTTTTTAAATCATCATCTTTAGCATTCTTATCAACCTGCAATATCTTGTAATAATCAACACCCATCTTGATTAATTGATTGAATTTCCTTTCTTTGCTCTTTCTTCTTCTTCTGCTAAAACTCGAAGCTTTCTGCTTGTCTACAAAATGATGATCAATGTAAGTTGGTAATATAGCTGGTGGGTTTGTATTATTGGTATGATTAGATACGGAAGAGCCACAGAATTGAGCGTTTAATTAATTGATGGGGATGCGCTACGAAAGAAGCAGAGAGTATACACGATTTGTCTGGAACGACACCAGAAGGATGTGGAACTTTCCAGATGAAATGTCTGAGTCTCCATGTTTTCTTCTTTTTTACCCAAAAGGTTAAAATTTGCTCATGAAAATTACTTACTTACTTACTTACATTTTCCAAATATAGAAATTCTAAGCCCTCTTTTATAAAAGCCCAAATCTGCACATTTGTTTTGGGTTCGATTTTGTTGAGTTTATTTTAAAAAAAATCAAACCCATCCTCAAAATGAGCCCCGACGTCCAACACATGAAATATGAAAAGGGATCTTTACATAAATAGACAAAAACCAAAAAAATTTTCAAAAATATTGTTAACTTGAAAAACTTTCAAAAATATTTTTTCAAGTTTTTTTCTTTCAAATATAATCTACTCCCCTTGCTATTAGTGTTGTCTTTTTTTTTTCAGCATTTTTTTTCCTTTTTACTGATTTGTTCAACTTTTTTTCAACATTTTATTTTTTTTTTCAACAAATTTTTTTGCTTTATACTATTTTCATTTATTTTTTCTCAATATTTTTTTTACTATCTTCATCTATTTTTTGCTCAATATTTTTTTGCTTAATATTTTTTTCTACTGTTTTCATTTCTTTTCTCAACATTTTTTTGCTAAACATTTTTTTCTATTTTTATAGTACTATATTCATCTTTTTTTTTTCTCAATATTTTTTTCTTCTAATGTCTTCATCTTTTTTTTTTTCAACGTTTTTTTTAATTTTTAAGGTACTGTCTTCATTTTATTCTCAACATTTTCTTTTTTTTGCTTAATATTTTTTTCTCTTAAAACTTTTTTTTTAAATAAATAATTATGAACTAAACATCTACAATTGTTGTTAAACTAAGCAATAAATATGTTCAATTGTTGTAATAACACTAAATAAATAAAAATTTCTCCTTTTATATTCTTAAAAAATAAGGATTTTATTTTTTTTAATTTAATTTGTTTATTAAAATGTCTAACAACTTCTTTTTTTTAAACAAATTATTTGATACTTATTGATCATCAATA
>CATIWK010051411.1:0-15743 GCA_949634005.1 Mallotus japonicus | reverse complement strand
ACCAAACTTTACTTGTAATTTCAATTTGGTTATAAAACTTTAATTTATGACTTTTTGGTCACCAAACTTTAGTTTTTGTTTCAAACGTAGTCACTTTTAAAAATTTTAATCCTTAAAGTTATATAATATTACCATTTTAGTCCAAAAGATTATTTCTTTGGAAAGAAGTCCATATGTTCTAAAGATAAAAAATAAAGTAAAAATATATATTTTTGTTTTCTCTATGCCTTCCATTGTAAACAGTCTTGTTCATTATTTGTGTTTATTTGACTGGTTTAATACTGCTAGTTTGAGAGTTTTAAGACAAGAATTATTCGACGCAGGACAGGAAGCGGTTAATATTCACTAAGAATATCATAATCAATATACTGTGACTTTGTTAGATAAATGGAAAATTGAGCAGAGAATTCCGATTCCAATAATCCATCAGGATCACAACAATTGAGAACTTTTTTAAAAAAATTTAATACGAACTATACAATAAATTAAAATTTAATAAGTTTTTTTTTTTTGGTGAAACATAGTATTTTTAGAAATTTTTTTGAACATGGAGAAAGAAGGTAAGAATTAAATGGACTATTGTCACTATAATATTTAACATTTATCACCGTATTTTATAAAAAAATAAATATTTATAATTTTTCATAAGTTTAGTTTATAATTTGAATTTTAAATGATTGTTTAAAAAAAAATTTATTGTACAGTTCGTATTAAATTTTTTTAAAAAATATTCAATTGTTGTAATCTTGATGGATTATTGGAATTCGAACTCTCTGTTCGATTTTCCATTTATCTAACAAAGTCATAGTATATTGATTATGATATTCTTGGTGAATATTAATCGCTTCCTATCCTACGACGAATAATTCTTGTCTTAAAACTCTCAAACTGTTAGTATTAAACCAGTCAAATAAACACAAATAATGAACAAGAATGTTTACAATGGAAGGCATGGAGAAAACAAAATTATATATTTTTACTTTATTTTTAGAACCTATGGATTTATTTGCAAGGAAATAATCTTTTAGACTAAAATGGTAATATTATATAACTTTAAGGATTAAAGGTTTTAAAAGTGACTATGATTGAAATAAAAACTAAAGTGTGGTGACCAAAAAGTCATAAATTAAAGTTTTATAACCAATTTGAAATTACAAGTAAAGTTTGGTGACTATTCAAACAATTTACCCTGAATTTCTCATAAAAGCAGTAATCCAGGCCCTACGAGCCAATGTTATGACAGTCTTCAAACTTCCAGGCTGTGTTATTAATATGAAAGAAAGAGTCATAAGAGCTTTCTAGTGGTCATAAAAACCTCAAGATAAGAAAATTCATTGGATGCAAAGAGGGATTTAACCAAGCCAAAAAGCAGTGGTGGGCTCAGCTTTAGAGAGCTAGAAACTTTCAATAAAGCTTTGTTAGGGATAATGTGTTGGAGATTGTCCCATAATCCAGATTCTTTATGTGCTAAAGTTTTGAAAGGGATTTATTACTCTTTCACAAACTTCCTCAATGCTAAACAAGGCACAAAGCCTTCATGGCTATGAATAGTATCCTCTATGGCAGAGAGCTGCTTCTTAAAGGTTGTCAATGGAATTTTTATTCAGGTTTAGACATAAATTGTCTAAATATCTGGTCTGATCCTTGGGTTCCCCTTCTCCCAAGTTTCAAGATTCAAACCCTAAAGCCTAAATTAGAGACATCATAAACCAGCAAACAAGATAATGGAGCACTGATGTTATCAACAATCTATTTTCTGCGGATGAGAGGAAATCTATTCTTAGCATTCCCATTGGGTATAATGCTGGCCAAGACAAACTGGTTTGGCACTATAAGAAGTTAGGCCAATACACAGTAAAATTAACTTACAAGTTCCAGAAAAGCTCTTCTATTAACAATCTATCCAGCTCCTCTACCTCAGCTCAAGCCATTTAAGGAAAGCATTGGATTTCAATCTGGTCTCTTAATGTCCCACCAAAAATAAAAAAATTTATTTGCAGGTGCATGAGGAATGTTGTCCCAACTAAAGAAAGCTTATATAAAAGAGGTTACGCAAAAAATACTGCCTGTCTAAGAGGTCGCCTCAGCTTTGAATCCTTAGAGCATATGGTATTTCTTTGTGAGCATTCAAAACTCATTTGGTATGCTACTTTAGTAGGATACATGCCTAACGTTGTGGGTTTTGGCTCTTTTGTTAACTGGTGGGGTGCAATAGCTAAAATGCTTGAGGACTGTGGCAACCTTGAGCTCCTTAATCTCATTGTAGGTGTTTGCTGGCATATATAGAAGGCGCACAATAATTCTGTCTCTAATCATAAGCTTCAAGATCCTGTTCAAATCTCTGACAAAATCAAAGCTACAAGAAATCATTGAATTTATGATAATAAAAATTGTCACTTAAATCTAAATATTGTCACAAATATCTTTTTATTACAATAAAAAATTGTCACCTAAAATTGTGTTACTAAAAGTTATTCGGCAATACTGATAATAAAAAATTGTCACAATAAAATCGAATCTATGACAATAAAACTGTTGGCACACCAATTATATTTTGTGACAGTTTGTGCCGTAACACAAAATATAACACTTGTCACATAAAACATAATATTGTCACGAATTGTATGCATATCAAAGTCAAATTCATGACAATTTTGATTGTTGTCACAAAGAATACTAATAGTGACAATATTTTATTGTCAAAAAATTAAAAATTATGTATCAGTAACAATATACACCATCATAAATTAATAAGCACCTCATTCTTATATTTAATTTTATCATCACCAACATCATTTAAATTTTAACTACTTTTTTAGTACAATATGTATATAAAATTTTCACTTTTAATATTTGAAAATTTTTTAATTTTATAATTATCATAACTACCACAAAAAATAACAATATGATAATTTTTTATTTGGATCAATATATAGAAAAAAGTTGGAACCACTTATTTACTTACTAACAATGTGGGATTCATGTCTCATATCTCAATATATATTTTTGTGACAATAAAATATTAAATTGACACAAATATTAAAATTTATTATTACAATTTTTTACTTGTAACAAAAAAATCCATAATATTTATTTTTGTGACAACTAAAATTCGTCACTTATAAACTAAAAATTTTAGTGACAATATTAAATAATATGTCTTTCACGTGACAAATTAAACTTATCACAAAAATATTTTTGATTACATTTAAAAATATTGTCACAAAAGAGTTCTACTTTTAATTTTATAATAATAATTAATGACATTATTGTGATAAATTGCCGCAAAATGTTAATATATTTGTGACAATTTAATATATTGTCACATATTATTCAGTGATAAATTAACAAATTAAATATTGTGACATATCAAAAAAAAAATTTGGCACTTATTATTTTTTTTTGTGACAATAAATTTTGTGACCATAAAAATATTGTCACTAATGAGTGAATTTGTTGTAGTAAGCCTGGTGGAATTGTGTTAATCATCAGCTTAACACACCCTCTACTGCTGCTAATCATCAACTCCAACCGCAGCAAATACAATGGAAAGCCATGTTGGGAAAAATTAGCCCCTTACAATCCAATAAATCCCTTCACCCCTTTAGATCACAATTTGAACAAAAATACTTGAGGAATAAAAGAGAGAAACGCACAATAATTTAATGTGGAAAACTCCAAAATGGAGAAAAACCACGGGTGTTGTCAAAAGACAACCAAGAGAAAAATTATAATGACCCATATTTTATTAAATAAAAGAAAAATTTAATTTCTGGGATTTGCAGTGTTAATAATAAATTTTTATTATTATAATTATGAGTATTTTGTGAAATTATATTAAAATTTTGTATATTCATAATTTTATTAATATTAAATGTGGATTATTAAGTTTAATTATTATTCTAATTAAATTAGTGTTAATTGTATTGTTAATAAAATTTTATTAATCTTTAGGAGTATATATTTTGTATATATATATATATATATATATTTAAATGGGTGGTTGTACTATGGTGTAAGAATATTTTATTTTTAAAATATTAAAAGAATGTACTTTGTAAAAAAAAAAACATTTTTGCAAAAACGTGCAGTATGTGTTTTGGTTACTATTCTTCTTCCTTGGTTTTATTTCTTCTTCTTTTTCTTGTTACGTTTGAAACCAATGCCACCACCACCCTCACCCACGCCTGCCAGCCACCGTCTGGACCACCAGATCGTCACCAGACAACCAGCCTTCCTCCTCTTGCCGTCGTCATCTCTCTCTCTTCCTCTTCTCTCGATTTCTTCCAATTTGGCCGGATTCTTCTCCTCTTCTCCGACAACAACTCCGGCCTTTTCAGGCCAAGTGTGATAGCTTGTTCTCTTCATCTCTGAGTGGGCTTCATCTTTCTTCAAAGCTTTCGTCCAATCCGAGCCTCTAACGTCTTTCATTTTTGGGTAAATCTAAATTTACCTATTTTTATTATTTTAAATTTAATTAGGTTGATTTATGTTAATTTGAGTTTAGATTATTATTGTAGAGGTTATAAGCTTTCCGAATATGTGTTTAGATTTAATTTTTTGAGATAGTTTGCGAAATGACACTATTCCGAGTCTCGGTTACTGTTCACGCACTGTTCTGGGACGAAAATTTTTATATTTTTATTAAATTATATATATTATGTTGATTAATCTTTGTGAAGAACATTTATTAAAATTATATGTAGAATTTTTATTATAAATTTTTGAATATTTATGTGAAAAATGAATTTTTGGAAAAATTAGTATAAATTAGTAATTTTTCAATTTTAGTTGAAATTATTGTTAATTATTATGTTTTGGACAGTACTTGAGTAATAAATAGTATTAAAATAATTTTTATAAATTATTTCCTATTTTTAGCTAATTATTAGTAATTTTGGGAAAAATATGTGAATAATAATTTAATTATTATTTTTAAGTTTAAATAAGTTATTTGCTAAATTTATGATATATTTAAGTGATTTAATTAGTTATTTTCAATTAATTTTAATTTAATTGTAAAAATACGAAAATGGATTTTATTACCGAAATTTCAATTATAAATATGAATTTTACTATTTATTGAAAAATAAATATCTTTTATGTTTTGTTATGAAAAATAAATTGAATTATGATAGTTAAAGGAATTTTTTATGATTTATTGGTGATTTTAATGAAAATTATATTATTTTATTGGATGTTGTGAATTTTGAATCTCGGTTGGGCACAAAGTGCAGTGTCGGGCCCAACCCGAGTTGTTGAGCTGTGAGAATATTCGAAGTGTGTTTTCGTGCAGAAGCGGTTCTAATTTTAGTAGAGAGATGTCCATCTTACAGAGGAGACTCTGCCGAATTTTCGGTAGATTTCTAGTAAAATGTGATATAAGTCTGTGTCGAATTTCTAGTTTTAGTTGAGTTGTGTCTTTGGTCGAGTAAGTTTCGTCAATCCTATAGTTTTCATAATTCCGAGAATTTTCATGAATTTAATTATTTTATTTTACGAGCATATTTTAAATAAATATTATTTATTTTAGAGAACTCCGAGGCAAGAGCAGTAACACCTCGGCAACAGAGAACGCGTCGTCCGGCACGCTCAACCTGTGAGTTGATTTTTATGAATTGTGTGTTGCGGATTTTTAAATTATATTTTCACATGATTAAGTAATAAGGAAATGCTTATATAAATTTATTTATGAAGTTATTTATATTGTCCTATGCATGATCATTTCTTTATTTATTATGAATAGTAATTGAAAGTATGCTTTAATAGAATTTATTTCTTTCTACTTTATTTATTTATTTAATCATTCATTCATTTATTTATTTATCTATTTTATTATTTGTGATTTTAATGATTTGGAGAAAATGGTAGAACGTGCTACCTGGTGGGTGTCACCAGGACTACGTGCGCACCAGTAAAATTTGAATTTAATCACCGACTATGTTGTGAAATGTGAACCTTGGTTGAGCTTTGCTCTCTAGGCAGATATATGATGGTGATTGAGCCCTGGTAGAGCTTGCTCTCTGGGCAAAGGTATGTTTCTGGTTGGACCCTAGTCAAGCATGCTCTCTGGGCGCCAGTAAACATTTGGAGTAAGAGACAGACTGGGGCTAGACCCTGGTCGAGCTTGCTTTCTGGGACCGACAGTCAATTGGACTAAGTGAGCCAAGTGGCTATTAGAACTTGATGGTTTAGGTGTTCTACCACATTTTCCGCTAAAGAACGAATTTATATGATTTCATATGAAGATTTTACGTTTAAGCGAACGGTGAGTTTAAAAAAAAGGATTTTTCATATAAAAATGATTGTGAAAGTAAATGATTTTTTTAATATCTATATGTATATTTATTTTAACTTATTTTATCTTACAAGGGGTTTTAATAAATGTTTTCAAAACCAGCATGCATTTCATAAAGTTGATTCACTCAGTGAGGTATGATTCCCCTCAACTTATTTTTTTTTCAGGACCTCACAGTCAGCTTTCTAGTGTTCCCCATCTGCGCCGAGTTCGTTCTTCACCGGCTGCACTATGTATGTTGAATTGAAATATGCATTGTATAACTGAATTCTAGATACCGCAGTAGTTAATTAAGGAACTGGTATTATTTGTATTCTGATTTCATCTGACTTGAGCTGTTATTGTATTTGAAGAATATTATTTTATGTATTTGATATTGTGCATTTATTATGATTTTATTGTCAAGTAATGGTTTTATTGTTAAGAGTATTGTTTTTATTTCGCGAAAAATTTTCAAGGCTTACTATGGGTTTTAGTTACTTTATGTATCCCCATTCCCTAGTGCCGGTCACGTACCTTTCGGTTCGGGTCGTGACAAAAATATTCACTATGTGGAAATTATTACAACCACTCTACAAAATATTTAACTCCCACACATACCCAAAAGCTCAAGTACACCCAAGAGAATTTCCCATAAATTCTCTACTAGTATAGCTAATAGCTTTCAATGGTACACCAAATATTAATGGTGATTGACACACTTAACAAAGGAAACAAGGAGTTTATTTTATAACCAATAAAATAAACAAGGAGTTTATTTTATAACCAATTAATGGTGATTGACACACTTAACAAAGGAAACAAGGAGTTTATTTTATGTTATAACCACTCTTTTTTTCAATGTGGGATAACATTCCTACATCCATCTTTTAATTTTTTTTTATCATATTTCAACAATCTCCACCATTATTAAGAAATTAAAAGAACAACAGCTACCTCAATAACACCATCAGCTATGACAGTCACAATTCTAAAAAAAAAAAGAATTGTCATACTTCACTATAAAAGTATACATACTTAGAATTCACTAACTCCAAGAATTTTCACCTCGGTCAGTTCATGTCTAAAAACTGCAAATAAGTTATGGTGCAACTTCCAATGTTGACTTTCTAGGAAGTTCATTAGCCATCGACATCAATTCCACCACACACCTTACATTAACTGTCAACCAATGCCCGTGTGCAAACTGTGGACATGCTACCTATCATACATCCTTTTCCATGGCAACTCAGTTGGTAGCTATCATGCCATAAGGATATATATCTTTCCTTATAAAGAAAGTTCATTGTCTCCTTTTTCAAAGATGACTATATTAGCATAACTTTTGGAGCCATTAGCCGAATTAGCTCCACCAATTTTGCAATCATTCTTCATATGTCCAAGTTGCCCATATCCCCAGCAGATAATTTTCTTTTTAGTGCCTTTATTCTTCTTCCCATTTCTATAAACCGATAATGTTGTACTTTCAAAAGACTTGTTCTCTCTATTTTTCAGCCTTCTTTCTTCAGAAATCAGCTTACTTGTCACTTTTGAAAAATTCACATTCTTATTTCCATACATTAAAATGGTTTCATGTGTTCATAGGAAGGTGGAAGAGACCAGATAAGTCTCAAGGCTTTATCTTCATCATCAATTTTCACTCTAATAGATTTCAGTTCAGAAACAATCCCATTAAGTGCACTAAGGTGCTCAGAAATTTTTGTACCTTCTTCCATTTGCAATTTGTAAAATTCCTTCTTCAAATATAACCTATTTGAAAGACTTTTAGCCCAGTACATTTCCTCAAGCTTTTTTGAAAGCTGCTTTGTTGATGATCATCTAGCAGCATTAACAAGAACATTTTTGGCTAAAAAGAGATGAAATTGACTTGCTGCTCTTATGTCTAGCTCTTCCCATTCTTCTTCACTCATATTGGATTTTCTTGTATCTTCACTGCTGTCACTGAATTTATCTGGCTTATTTCCTTTGGACAAAGAAGCTGGTTTTCCTTTCAAGGCCTTGTACAATCTAGACTGCATTAGTATATCCTTGACTTGTACTTGCCATAACCCAAAATTCATTCTCCTATCAAAATTTTCAATATCAAATCTAAAGCTCATTTTTGCTCAACAATGCATAATACCTCCATATACTTCAATAATACTTTTTGCTGCAGTGACCTCATGTGTGAATAATGAGTGAACAATTATGTCCACAAAATGCATTAAGAAAGTTTCCAGGAGATATTGGGGGGACACAAACGGTACCACTTAAGTCCCAACTTCCTTAGGCGATTATAGCCTTTGTGACAAAACTTTCTTGGCTACACTTACTTACACAATACCACACTCAATAAACACAATACTGTGTTTAAAGGACCTCCAGTTGGATTACAACAATTTCTAAAAAATCTTTTCTGATGTGGAAGATCGGACAAAGCCGCAACCACAGAGCATACTAAGAATTTTAAAGAAATTCCTATGCCACCTTCAAGCTTGTTACCAAACCAATGGCTCTGATACCAATTGTTGGGAAAAATTAGCCCATTATAATCCAACAAATCCCTTCACCCCTTTAGATCACAACTTGAACAAAAATACTTGAAAAATAAAATAGAGAAACACACAATAATTTAACATGGAAAACTCCAAAATGGAGAAAAACCATGGGCATTGTCAAAAGACAACCAAGAGAAAAATATTCACTATGTGGAAAATTTTTACAACCACACTACAAAATATTTAACTCTCACACATACCCAAAAGCTCAAGTACATGTAAGAGAATTTTCCATAAATTCTCTTCTAGTATAGCTAATAGCTTTCAATGGTACACTAAATATGAATGGTGATTGACACACTTAACAAAGGAAATAAGGAGTTTATTTTATAACCAACTAACCCCATCCTTCCTTCTCTTCTTTTCAATGTAGGATAACATTCCTACATCCATCTTTTAATTTTTTTTTTATCATATTTCAACAAGCCCTCAAAATGGTGCTTGGAAAATTAACTGTGACACTTCATTTTGCCAAATAACAAAAACTTCAAAGTTGGCCTTTATTTGCAGAGATTCTAAGTGCCAAATCATTCATATGTTCACCAAAACTTGTCTCTGTCATTCAGCCTTTCAAGCAGAAGCAATGACTATCAGAGAAGCTTATAAGTTTGCTTTAAACTTCCCTAACAAGAAGTTAGCATTGAAACAGATTACCAACTAGCAGCTTAACTAGTGCACAAACCTGACGACTCAGTGCCATGGGAAGCATCAATTGTTTTTGCAGACATAAGAACACTCCAAGCTCCAAAACATGACATCATAGTACAATTCATCCCACAAAAAGCTAACTCTGTCATTGATTGGCTAACAAAAAACTATGATTGTTTAATCATGTTAGATCAAGGATTTTATGTTGATCCTAAATTTTCATTACTACTTCAACAAGACCTTGCTTGTAAACTAGTTTCTTCCGCTTAATACAATATCAGTTGTTAAAAAAAAAAAAATCCTCCATCACCGCTCTAGATACATACACTGTCAATAATTTAATAAACAAATTCATTATTATTTTTTAAACAAATTGCATAAATATTTTTTTGTTAATTCTTGTTATTTTAGTACTTAATTTTTTTTTATTTAACTAAATATTTAAACCTACATAAATATTTGGAAATAACTTACACATTTTTATATTATATTTTTATAAAATATTTAATTTTTCATTCATTATTTCAAATTTTTATACAATTAAATATTATTACAATAAAATAAATTAATTTTGAATACTATAATAAAATTTAATTTTTATAAAAACTTAATTGAATAAATAAAAAAATTTAGATAAGATAATACAAGATAATTATTCAACCGTTGAAACAAAATAATAAATAAAATGATTTTTAAATTCTATATAATTAGTGAAAATCTAACTTAAATTGAAATAAAAATAAAAATACAATAATTGTAATTAAAAAACATAAAATGTCTGATTTTTTTGAAAAAATTTAGTACAACGATTAAAAAATTCTAATTTTATAGTAAAATCTAAAAGAATATAATCATAGTGAAAAAAGAAAAGTAAAATATAAAGTTTTTGTTTTTTGAAATAAACTGGATTGCATTAAACCATATCAAAATACAAAGCATCAGTAAGGAAAGGAGGGAAGCAGTCAATACACTCCCCCTGATCAGGCATAGAAGTAGCTGCTCTAGCTAAAGCATGAGCAACTGAATTCGCTGACTTTTTAACAAAACACAACTGGTAATCATTCAGTTGACTAAGTAATCTCTTACAATCACAAATAATCAGACCTACGAGAGACAAAACATCAGTTGACGCCTTAATAGCATTAACGAGTAACTGCGAATCAGTCTCAATTATTACTTTTGGAAAGGCTTGGCGTTGTAACCAACTCAATGACTCCTTAAGAGCCATAGCTTCAGTTGTAAACGCATCCAAAGATCCTGACCGATTAGCATAAAACGCTGACAGAACCTGGCCAGATGAATTTCGAGTAACACAGCCAATCCCAATACATGAAACTATCCCTAAACTTGCATCAACATTACATTTCACAGTATCTGGTGGAGGACATTGCCACTTTACCTGATGAACAGGTCTGACTGCAGAAGATACAGCACTACTCCTTGCCTTCAAATCTTGCTAGACATCATTAAATCTCCTCGCCTCCAATAACAATGACTCTGCTAATCTGCATTTACTTCTCCAGATTTTATCATTTCTGTTTCTCCAGATGTGCCATAGGATAGTAGCAATCAGATTAAGCTCCAAGGTAGTATGTCTGGAAATTACATATGACCACCAGTCCTTGAAGTCCAAAGCTTGGCTAGACAGATCCCCAAATGAAGACATTACCCAAACATTTCTAGTTGAAGAACAACTTACCAGACTATGAAATACTGATTCAGACGACGCACAACACATTGGGCAAAGATTCTCAACATCCACTTTCTTGCTAATCAACGCCTGCATAGTAGGAATACTCCCCGTCAGAGCACGCCACAAGAAATTCTGAATCTTTGGGTGAACTTGCAAATTCCAGCAACTAGACCAATCAATTGAATTGTTATGATCAGTTAAATTCTGAACACGTCTGATTGTTCTGCACCCGCTTTTCACCGAATACTCGCCTGACCTCTCGTCACTCTAATACCAACAGTCACACTGATGAGAAGAACCCAGAGGAACAGCCAAGACACAATTCACATCACGAGGGTTAAATATGTCGCTGATAACTTCCTTGTCCCATTCCATTGCTTCCATTTGCATGAGAGAGTTAACAGTCGCATATATAAAGTTAAAAGAAAATATTATATCGTTCATATTTACCATATAAGCACTTTAATTTGTAAAATTTACTAAAAATATCATTTAATTTTTTTTACCATTTCAAACATTCAATTGAATAAAAAAAATTAGATATTAAAATAGCAAAATTAAAATATTTAAAAACTATTTATATAAGTTTTTAGCATTCTTGTAAGTCTAAATTATCTGAGAAATTTAGTTTAGCTCTATAACTATTTACTATTTGTCAGTTTTTTCATGTTAAAAAACTAAATCAATTCACAAAATGGAGATTTTGATTCTCGATTATAATCTCAATTATCTAATATTTTATAAAAATATGAAATATTACAAATCTTTCATAGTACTTTTTAAACTTTAGAAACTATATACATATAGTGTGGGTATATAGAAGTAGAAATTGATTGTATTTTAATGATTAACAGTACTTTTAACAAACAATTAACACTTTCTTTTTTTTTTTGGGAAAAGAAAAACAAGTAACCCTTGAATGTTCAAAGAGTAATGAAATTAAAATACCTTCATCGCAAGGCAATCCTTCATCATTGCTGCAATTGGATTCATCCCTTCGAGCTTCTGATTGACAAATTGAAAGAAAAACGAGGAATGCAGAAACCTTGATAACCCACATTAAAGAATGCTCAATAATCATTCTTTTTTTTTTTAATAAAAAAAACGTTATCCTTCTGCAAATGTAAAACCTAAATATAAGTAAATAAGATTCAACATCCTTAATAAAAATAACAATAATAATAATGAAAGGTATGAATTTTTCATTGATAAAAGGGGTAATAGTTTCATTTATTATGAACAAACATGGGATGTAATCAGATAATTGTTCATCCATTAATCAAAAACGTTGTTGTTTGATAAAGGTTCACTTATTACAGGGATAACCATGGCTACCAAATTCTTCTAATTTATACAAATTCAAATTTGTCAATCAACACTTTTAAAAGAATTATTGTTCCAAGTCGATCAATCAGCATAAATGATTGATCAAAGGATTCATCAAGCACATTATAGGCAAAAATAGAAGAAGAAAACGCCATGACCAACATCAACACGACCAAGATTAGAGCTCAACAAGAGACACCAACAATACTCTCTCCCCACTCCACAACAAGAAGAAAACGTTTTTACTTTTTTCTACAAAGTTTGATCAAAATGGCGTTGTTCTAATGAGTAAATAAATAGTGATTTTATACATCCCACATTAAACAACCATATTAGTTATGATACAAATCAACTAAATGTTCGACAAAATTGAAATAGATCAAAAAATTTAAAATATGAATTGATACAATTTAAAAATTAGGATAAAATAGAAAATTGGACTATAGTTCAAGTTAAATGGGAACCATTATCCTTTAAAAAATGATAATATCATTTTTAAAACAAATATACAACATAAAAATTACATTTAAAAGGTGTAAAAATTGATAATTTGCTTTAACATGAAAGAGTTGCTTATAGAACACCCATAATTAGTCAATAAAAATCATTCCACTCTATATTCATTTATTGCTAAAGAAAGAAAAATTAAAACCCCACACATGCAATAAAAAAAAATTAAATTGTGGAAGTCAAAAAATTAAGGAAAAAGAAATTAACAGCAAGGTATAAGAAGAAGATTGATCTAAAATTTAGGAGATAATAATACTAATAGGATTTTAAGAAAAAAATAGCGATGATATTGCAAAAGCAATGTCTTAAACAACGTTAATTAATCATCATTTGTTTTACAATTATGGAAAATATAACAATATCCATACCACTTTTATGATGGAACCAGTCAATAATTGGCCACTTGACTTAGTCCAAAATTATGAGGAGTAGGTGGGTAGTATTGTTGGGTTTCATGATGCAAAATGCAGCGAAAAATAAAATTTTTAACCATGAAAATCCTAAAACTTAGATCCATGTAATTCAAATTAGATCAATTGAGAGGGTTTCCAAACACTCACCAAAACGATCTTTTGGCAAGATAGTTGGAAGGAAGAGAAGGGGTTTACTCTAGTGACACCCTATCTCGAGCTTTTCGTGTCTTTTTGTCCGATTAAGACGCCACCAATAAGACCACATCCTCTACCGGTATCCACATGAAAAGTGACCAAAGCGGTGTTGGTGTGCTAGCACCTTGTTGTCTCACAACACGATTTCACTCTATGTGTTTTTCCTTACAAAAGAAGTAGTAGAAGAAGAAGGAGAATAGTGGCTTAACCTAAACCCTAAAGAAAGAGATGTATATATAGCCATCCTTTTTAGGGGTTTCATATACCTCCACTTACCAAAACAGTTTTGGTAAGTTTAAACTTCTTTTTCTACTTTGATTCTAATTCCAAAATTAGAATCATTTCCTATTTGTTTAAATAACTCTTACCTTAAATAAATTAGGAATATATATATATATATATATATATATATTCACTTATCTTACATAGAGATAATTATTGGGCTAATTAACCCAAGTCTGCTTTGGATCTGTTCTAAGTGTGCGACCCTGTAGGTTGACATAACATTGGCAGTAGGCCTAAAATTCCCATTTTAGCTCACAAGTCATAATTAGTCCTATTAGGCCTAAAATTAGAATCATTTCCTATTTGTTTAGATAACTCTTACCTTAAATATATTAGGAATGTATATATATATATATTCACTTATCTTACATAGAGATAATTATTAGGCTAATTAACCCAAGTCTGCTTTGGGTCTGTTCTAAGTGTGCGACCCTGTAGGTTGACACAACATTGGCAGTAGGCCTAAAATTCCCATTTTAGCTCACAAGTCATAATTAGTCTCTAGCAAGACATTATGACTACCCAAGTTGTATGAAGGCCGATAATCCGACATAACCTAATACATAGTGTGTACTATAGTCCTTTTATCACATGATATCCTAATTGAACATAAGGCATGGATTCTATCATCCTTATACCGTTCAATCATATTGTTTCTCAATCCCAAAAAGACTGATATTGATAACTCTTTATCAATACATTCTAGCATAGCCATACGTTTCTTTTCAGTCTAACTCATCGAGAGGCCCACATATATCTTCTCAAAATAACTGAGGGACAAATTCCATCTCAATCATTCACATTCCTCACACAACTCATTCTATATCCAATCACAACCTATTTTACCATCCAGTTAAAGATGATGTAGGGATGTGTCAAAATACAGAATTTATCATGCAAGAAACTATGGTGATTTCAGGTCAGAGGACTCAAATATTACTACTGTGATGAGAATTACCTATGATAATAATCCATGTGGTATTCTCATAATGGGTCAATCCAGTACATTATTTCTCTAAATATGTCCCTATGAGTTTAACTTAATATCTCATATACATGATCAGTAAAACATAATCATCAATCAACCTCATACTAGTCTTTATTCATTGTTGTTCCCATAATAATAATCGACTAGGGATATTTAGATTAGAATTTAAGTATCACCTAATAATCGACTAGGGATATTTAGATTAGAATTGATTAGTTAATTTTACTAAGATCATCAAGTATGTGACTTGATCGTAAAACTTTTAAATGATACTTGAATTCCAATTTAAATATCCCTAGTCGATTATTATTGTGGGAACAACAATGCATAAAGACTAGTATGAGGTTGACTGATGATTAAGTTTTACTGATCATGTATATGAGATATTAAGTCAAACTCATAGGTACATGATGTACTGGATTGACCCACTATGAGAATACCACATGGATTATTGTTATAGGTAATTCTCATCAAAGTAGTATTATTTGAGTCCTCTGACCTGAGATCACCATGGTTTCCTGCATGATAAGTTCTGTATTTTAACACATCCCTAGGCTATCTTTAATCGGATGGTAAAATAGGTTGTGATTAGATATAGAATGAGTTATGTGAGGGATATGAGTGGTTAAGATGGAATTTGTCCCTCAGTTAATTTGAGAAGATATTTGTTGGGCCCCTCGATGAGTTAGATTGAAGGAAAATACATAGCCATGCTAGAATGATAAAGAGTTATCAGTATCAGTCTACTTGGGATTGAGAAACAATATGATTGAACAATATAAGGATGACATAATCCATGCCTTATGTTCAATCAAGATATCATGTGATAAAAGGACTATAGTACAGACTG
>CATIWK010051379.1:0-10662 GCA_949634005.1 Mallotus japonicus | reverse complement strand
ACTCTACCCCGTGCTCCTTACAAACAAAGACACACATCTTAACACGGTTTCGAATCCACAACCACAAAACTAACAAATCTCCATTGAATTCATGTTACAAAATTAAACAACTCTTGTGATCTTATTAAATCAAACCGAATTAGTTAGAGTTCAATACCACGTTACATTAGTCGTTAGGAGACTTTTACCATTTTTTTTAGCCCAAGCATTTAGTGCAGTGCAACATTAGCTGCTCTTTTGTAGCAAGTAATCTCTTTAAACCAGACAGCATTCAACAACCAAGTATTACTATGGAGCTTCATCATAGTTGTCAAATCGAGAATCGAATCGAATCGAATCGTAAGATTCAGTTCATATTAATAATATTAATTAAAATAATATATTTCATATAAAAAGTATATTTTATATAATGTATTGTTTAATTTTAATATATATTAATTGATATTACTCATTATTAAAAAATTTCAATAATATAATATATTAAACATAATAAAAATAATAAAATTTACAATGGTCATTATATATATATAGCTAAAGAATAAAGTTAAATATAAAAGTCAATAGGGAAAATATTCAAATATATCCTGAACTATAGGCCAATTATCAACCTAATTTTATTTTCAAAGTTGTATCAATTTGCTCCTCCAACTTTCCAAACGACATTGAGCTTAAGCCAGAAATGACGTGGCAAAAAAAATTTTTAACTTAATCAATTCTATCCTCAACTATAAACCAATTATCAAGCTAATCCTAATTTCAAAGTTATAAAATTATAAATATAAAAATTAAAATTATAGACCAATGGTCTTAGAAAAAATTATAAATATAAAATATTAATTAAAATTAATATGTATAATGAAATACAATTGAGCATATAAATAAATAAATTATAATGAATGTAAAGTTTGAAATTTTTTTAAAAATTAACTAATATATATAATAATCATTAAACACATAAACATCAGCAGTTTAACCAAACAGGCTCAAAATATAGTTGAAAAATGTAAAAAAAAATTCAATTCTTATTTGCAAATTAAAATAAAAGAAAAAATAATATTGCAAAAAAAGGAAAAAACAAAAAAAAAATCTTAAAATGTTTTCAAAAGAACAAATATCACCCTCACCTTCAAATTAGATGTCTACAATGCAATTTTTTTTAAAAAAAATAGCTCAAATGAATCCCTAATCAAACATCTAATTTAAAAACGTTTAAAACTTAATTTGTGGTGCGGTAAAACGTATAAAAAACTCTTAAATTATTTTCAAAATTTAATTATCTCCTTGAAGTTTATTTTGATACAATTAAACTCTTAATCTTTCATTTTTGTATTATTAGAGCCTAGATATTTTTGAAATCCAATATGATTATTTATTTTTTAAAATTTTTTGGGTGCAAAAAATCATTCCATCATTTTGAAATCATTTAGAAAAAAAAATATTTTGTTCTTAAAAGTGATTTTAAAGTGTGAAAATTATTGGTCAAACTTATTTAAAAAGAATCATTGAAAATGACTTTGAAATTAGGATTAGTTTGATAATTAGTCTATAGTTGAGGATAGAATTGATTAAGTTTTAAAATTTTTATTGCCATATTAGCCATTTTTATGCCACGTCAGCTTTGACACAATTTCAATGTCGTTTAGATAGATTTGGAACAACTTAGAAAGTTGGAGGAGTAAATTGATACAACTTTGAAAGTAGGATTAGGTTGATAATTGGCCTATAGTTTATGATAGATTTGAGTATTTTCCCAAGTCAATATTATAAATATATTACTGGTTTTTCTACCCCATAAACACCATATAAAACTTGAAACAAATAGCTAGTATGAAAGAAACAAATCAATAAAAAGAAATAATAAAAATCTAAATCAATATTACTAGTCTTCCAAATTAAAAGAAGAATTATAAAAGAATTTATGAAGTTGATTATATTTGCCAGCCTCGTTAAGTTCGGGAAACACTTACGCTATGCATGGCAACACAAGGGGAAGGGGAAGGGGAAGGGAAGGGAATATAAAGGGAAGGGAAGGGAAATTTTAGATCCAATTGTATTTGGATGATAAAAAATAAATGGAATGGTAAAGTAAGGAGAAATATTAAAATTGTGTTTGGATAAGTAGAAGGAGAATGAAATAATAATTGTAAAAAGATGACTAAACCAATATATTACATTTATATAATACATATTTCCACATATTTGTATTATATTATAATTTTGATATTTTAAATTATATACATATTTTGTTGATTTACCTTTATTCTCCTATAAAATATGTCATGATTTACATAGGTATACTAATTTATCAATATAAAAATTTTTCAAGTATCAAAATTTATTAATAAACTAGTAATATAAAAAAAATTATTCATAAAAATATAGGGAAAAAATCAACCTAAAAATAATTTTTGGGAGAAATAAGAACAACAAATTAGAAAAGAAAAAAAACCTAAAAAAAAAAAAGAAAAAACCTAAATATATAAAAGGGTTATTTTAGAATTATCAATAAAATAATAGGGATAAAAACGTCTACTTATATAAATTGATTTCCCCCCCTAGGAGGGGAAATTTTTTACACCCCAATATGGGGTGTAATGATTTTCCCCTTCTGTAAGGGGAATGAGGGGGAATAATTTCCCTTCAATTCCCTTCCCCTTAAAAATATTTGTAGTTGCCAAATAACATAAAATCTCATTCTCCTCCAATTCTCTTCTCTTCCCCTTATTTTTCTCCCCATCCATGCATAGTGTAAAAGTTTTATAGCATTTTTTAATTATAAAAATTAAATTTATAAAAGATATGATTTGTATTTTATAAAACAACTGAACAAAAAATATATTAAATCAATAAATGTACTAATTTTTCATATTTGTAAAGAAAAATATTGCTTTACGAAAAAGTAATATTTTTCCATAAATAAAATAAGATTGTTTTAAAATAAAGTTATTATAGAAAATACGTTATATTTTATTCACCTTTTACCCTCTTGAATGGAGAACCTTTCCATTTTATTATTTCACTTTTATAAATGCAAAAGTAATATAAAAATTATTTGCAAAACTAAATTAAAGTAAAGATCTTTTTTTTTTTGAGAAAAATTAAAGTAAAAATCTTTGATTTAGTTGATATTAAACTAAGGGAATTTTTAAATTGACAATATTTAAAAGAAAAAGAAAAAGAAAAAACTTGGGTTGCAGAATTCACTGAATTTCAAATATCAAAAAAGAGCGAAAATAATATTTATATGTAAGAACTATAAGCTAAACCGAATCAAAATTATTTCAATAATTTTAAGGCAAATTATATTTCTTTCTTTGAGATTTGATATAATTGACATTTTTTTTTCTCCTGTTTAAAAATTGAATTTTTATTCCTCATTTTTTATTCTTTCAATATTTTAATCACCTATGAATTTTTTAGTAAATAATATGGCATTAAAAATAATAAAATAGTTTGATCCCTCAATTTTTTCTTATTTAATTTGATGGTAAATTACTTTCTATTATAGAAAAGTAATTTGGCATTAAAAATAAGTACGATAATTTAAATCTGATTTATAAAAATAAAAATCTCACAAATTTATACAATACTGAAATTATCATTAAATATAATTGTTTGTATTAAATATAGAGTTTTAGTAAAGCTCATAAATTTTATAGCCCATAGCCCAAATATAAATTAATTCATTAATCTTCACTTATAGGGAAGAAAGTTGAAGGAAAATGGGAACGTGTTGAGACAATTGAGTTATGATAAAAGGGAACTAATTTTTGTAGGTGAGAATAATAATAATATCTTTCATAAACAACAAAAATACATAACTTTGAAAAAGCTTTCAACAACAATTAACTTAGTTTTCTTTATTTTAATTTTCCGTTAATTTTTTGTTTCAATTAGACTATTGTTGGGGTCGTTTTTCAAATCCTTGAAGGCCAATGATGAAAATAGAAAATATTTGATCAACAAACGAGATTGATAAAGGAAAGTGATTTTCAAACCATTTCACAACCATTCGAAAACATTAAAACCTTACATAATCATCTATTGAACTCTATCGAAACCAAATCAAACCTTTCACAAACTCCATTTGGGTTAAGAAAGAGGTTTTAATGAATGAGAGAGAAATAGTCTTTGTTAGGTATTGTTTGTCCTGTCAATTAGTAAAGTCCTAAAAAAAGACTATTTTGTGTCTATAATGTCTATTTTTCATACTGGTTTTTGTTCTGGGAGCCTTGATTTAACATCAGGAAGCCCTGAGATGAAAAGTCAAATTTTGGTTAACTGACCTTTTCAGAGGTCATATTGAGCTCCCAGATTCAAATTTCAGTCTAAAAATGTCTTTTAAAATTAATGTGTATGTAGGTCCTATTTGGCAAAAAGTTAAAATTTTGACCCTGGCTGTCAAAACGGGTCCTACAAGAGTCCACCTCATCATTCTTAGGACATTTGTTATGATATGAGGTCACTTTGAGACAGTTGGCATGATATAAAGTCATTTGGGACACTTGTCATGCTTGGTGCTCTCCAAGTAAGGAATATACTATTTAAGGTATATACTAGGATATATGTTACAATTAGGGTGGAAGAGGATATTCATTTTACTCTTTAAAACTTAATCTTAACTAAATAATTACATTTTTTGCCATCAAGGCTCTTGTCTATAAATAGAAGTTTTAAGGAGCTGAAATAAAGAAAAGAATTAGTGAGAACTAGAGAAATTATGGAGAAAGAAGAGTTCTAAAAACTAAGAGTGAAAATAAGAAAAACTAGCCTAAACTTACCTCTCTCAACTCTCTCTCAATCTCTACCCATTTCTTAACCCAAACACAACCCTCAATCATATGAAACTCTATTCAAATTCCACCACAAAAATCACTTAAAAAAAAAACTTATAATCAACCTCAAATAACCATCAAACACTGATGGTAAATTTCTGGTGAACCGAGTTTGGTTTGAATTTGAGCGTGCTAGAGGAGATAATCCTCAATAAAATTTTTGACTTCTATCAAATGAAAAGGGTTCTCAAGTGCCTTTACCTCAATTTGATTGAATTTCAACAAAGACTTTGGAAATTTAAACAATTATTGAATAAGAGTAATTTATTGAATAATGAAAATAGAAAATTTTCACTGATGAAATTGACTACAAGTTTAAGAACTGAAATAGCTAAAATAAGAAAAAGCAGAGTGTTGATAATGATTGGTTGATGATGATGTTGATGATGATTCTCTGATAATGATTGTGTATCTTGCTATTGATCTTTCCTTGTATTTATAATCAAAGGAATTCATTTCCCCAATTAATTTCCATCAAAAGTTGTCATTCGTTTGAGAAATTAAATCTTGTAACAGTTCCTGATTTACTTCCTCAAGCCTTTCAAGAATCATGATTCTTCATTTTTTCCTTTTGAATCTTCTTACTTCATCACCAAGTTGTCATTGGATTCGAGCTTTATTTTATTTGGGCTTTAAGAATTTTACTAACTTGAACTTGGGCTGTGGCTCATGGTGTTTCGTTCAATATGGGCTCAAACAGTGCCCCCTCATATGATTAACTTGGCCCAAGCCCAAAGTTAATTATATGAATATATACTTCTTCATACCATCTATTCACTCATGGAGTCATCTTTTTTATATCATTCTCTCTAACTCATGCCAAAGCCTAAAGTTAAATTCAATGAAGTTGATGAGTTTTATTAAAGAGTGCTTGATCCAATATTCTTTTAAAAGAACAAAGAAGAGTGTGAAGGTAAACAGGCCCAGTATAGACAATAAGCTTCTATTAGGGCAAGATAAGAGTTGGTAAGAAAATATTACCATTCCTCACCCTCTTCTTCAAATCCCCACCCAAATTAAAATTCAATTTCTTTGAAAATTAATGCAATCTCACCAACTCTTTCTTCATCCATTAATTGCCCATTAGTTTCTTAAAGCAATTTGAATAAATCTTTCATAAACTAAGAAAATCCCCAAGCTCATTCACTCTAAAATCCTTCTTCATCTTCAATTTTCATACAAAGTCAAGTTACCTAAGTGTTAAATCACCTAAAATCTAAAGCACCCACTTCAATTTTCCCATCTTTAATCTCTTGCCATAATCCCAAAATCATAAAAAACCTAATTCTTAAATTTTCTCAAAATTCCTAAACCTTTTTTTTTCTTCTTCTCTTCCTTATCACATTGCTTCCACTACAAAGCAAATATCACCAGAAGTCGTTATTTTTGCCTTATCGCCATTGCTTAGAGCTTCATTGCATGCAGGAGCTTTGCGTATAGCAAGTTGTGAACAAGCAGCCTTGTCCCAAGCCACCTCATCGAGCGAGGTTGCTACCTCCCCAACTCATGTCACTGTCACTCAGCCAACTCCGCTCAACACTCTACCATCGCATGAGCCAGCTTAGTCGGCAAGCACATTAGCCTCACCCAACACTGCTCCACCTTCTTTTGTCATAGCAAGTAGTAAGCTTGCAACCTCTCCTTTAACCGGAGCTGGTTCTCTTCATGGATATGTAATTTTTGCAACTTAATTAAGCAACTTCAAACGAACTCTCCAATTGAGTATGAAATTGATGCTCCATCTCTTGCCAAGTGAGGATTAAATTCCTAGGCAAAACTGCATACCGGGTGAAAATTGTCCCTGTCAAGCTATTAGGGAACAATCTTAGCTTAAAATTTGTGAAATTTTCATAATTTGTAAGTTTTCCACATTGAATTGTAAAACGAGCAATATATTCTAATGTTGAAATCTCATGTTCTCCAGAAAACAGCGAAAATTCTAAAAAATGATAACCTCTTGGGTAAGGATTATCTCTATCAATTACATCTAGATATGGCTTGTGGAATTCTGGACGACCAATTTGACATAGCTCTAGTCTGTATAGCTCCTGAACAACATCTCGTACAACATCCAAGTAAATTCGTATCCTTAGAGTATGGGAAAGTGGCACATAAGCTTGGGGAAATGGTGTTTGACCCTAGGGAATTGACATGTAGCCTTGGGGAGTATTGTCCCCCGTGCCTCTTCTTTCATGATCATATATTCCTAGCTGCAAAATTGGATTGGTCTTGCCAACAAAATTGATGGTTAGGTTTGTTATTATTCAAGTGATTACCATTTCAGCCATTAGGGCCGTTATAATTAGTCACTTTTTTATTGGTTCCACACTCATCCTTTCGATGTGAAGGAATATACCTGTCATTAATGGTCATTTAAACTCCTTCTGGAACAAGTTTAGCAGATGAATTTCCAAATTCCTCTTAAGTCAGTACTTTTAGCATAAAAACCTGTTTGGACAATTGTTCATTCATTTTAGTAAATGTGTTCATGACATCCTGTAAAATTCTTTCAATATTATTATTGACAGAAATACTGACTTGTTGTAGGGAATGGTGGAAAGAGTTATTCATCTGCAACATTGAGTCTTGTAACAACTTTATGCCTTCTGCAATAATAGCTTGAGCGCTAACATTGTCACTAGCAGCATCCGCAACTTTCAAACTTTGGCCTATATGGCTAGTAGGTGCCTCACCCTTGTTTTGATCATGAGGCACCAAGTTTTCTTCTGATTAATTTTCAAGAGCATCACCTAATTCTTTTAGTGGATTGTTGGATGAGTCTCCAACTTCATAACTTTCTTTTTTACCTCTTAGTTTTGGCATTTTGTTAAAACGGGTTCCACCGGGCTTGCTAAAAGATTGTTGGTAAATTTTTGGTGAATTAGGTTTGGTTTGAATTTGAGCGTATAGAGATAATCCTCAATAAAATTTCTAACTTCTATTAAACAAAAAGGGTTCTCAAGCGCCTTTACCTCAATTTGCTTAAATTTTAACAAAGACTTTATACATTTAAACAATTATTGAAAAAGAAAAATTTATTGAATAATGAAAAGAGAAATTTTGCACTGATGAAATAGACTACAAGCTTAAGAACTGAAATAGCTAAAACAAGAAAAACAGAGTGTTGATAATGATTGGTTGATGTTGATTGTTGATGATGATTCTCTGATAGTGATTATGTGTTTTACTATTGATCCATCCCTATATTTTATAATCAAATGAATTCATTTCCCCAATTAATTTCCATCAAAAGTCATCATTCGTTTGAGAAATTAATTCTAGTAACAGTTCCTGGTTTACGTCCCCAAGCCTTTTAATAATCACGATTGTTCATTTTTTCCTCCCAAATATTCTTACATCATAACCAAGCTGTCATTACATTTAGGCCTTATTTTCCTTGGGCTTTGAGAATTTTACTAACTTAAAATTGGGCTATGGCACTGGTGTTTGGTTTAATATGCGCTCAAACAAACACATACTTACCTATCTTCTTTAATCTCACGTTCTTCAATCAATCTCTTATCTTTGGTGAGTCTAATCTTGAATTTTGAGTACAAACACTTTTAAAAATATTTTTTTGGTTGATTTGTGTCTTTATTGTTGAGTTTGGGGCCATTAAAATTGGTGTTTTGAATAAGAGTTGCTTGTTAATCGGCTATTTATGTTAAAACTGGGTGTTCATCTTGCAATTCCGGTTAAATCTCTTCAAAATCGGCTAAACACACCTCTCAGACTAGCTGAACAAGTGGAACAACTTGCCATCCAAGGGGCAAATCCAGCTAAATAGGCATGAGCTCCAAAACTTACTTTTATTGCTCCAAATGACTCCAAGGATGGTCCTAGAGGCTCCTATGCTTTCTTTAATGATTATATAAATGAACCTCAATGGTCCTATGATGATTGGATTTCATTATTTTCTATTTATTTTACTTTTGAATGATTTTTCTTGTATTTTCAACTCTTGTTTCAAACTTCTCTTATCTTTTTATTCTATTATGTTTTGATTTTGGTTTTTTGTTGATGGTTAAGATCAAGGTGTTTGCTTTGTGTCTATGATTGTGATTATGAGTATGTGATCCTATTTCTTATTTATTTTGTGTGTTGATTACATTTTTCTTATGTTTAGTGGTGTTGATCCTTGATTTGCTTGATTGTGTGCTTGTTTGAGTTTGATCTTAATGTATTGATGTGATTACGCTTTGTCTTTTTTTTTTGTTCTTTGATGACGATTATATGTTAGTTTTGAGTCTTATTTTGTGTATATTTGCTTTTTTTTTTGTGATTAGCGTGAATTGTGTGGTTCTTGAAGTGTTGAGTGACTATTATTGGATGATTTGTAACTTCTAAAGGATAAATTCTTATTAATTGTGTGTTTATTTTTTCTCTAACCAAATTTCTTGTGATTAAGATCATATTGATTATTTATATTAACTTTTTTCCTTTGTCTTATGATCATTATTAACTAACATATATTTTTCTCTCTTGCATTTGTGCATTTAATGCATCTCATGTGCTTGTTTGCGTATCATTTGTCTTATGCATGTCACTACCATGCGTATAAATCATTTTTAGATCCTTTAGATGCATCCTAGCATGCACCTCAGCTTGCATGAATTTCGAAATTTAGATCATATTGCATGCACCCCGGCTTGCATCATGCATCATTTTTGCATTCACCCTAGATCTATATACATATATATATTAAAATTCACAAAATTGAAAAGGATAGTGTTATCACAAAATGGAAATTTCGTATTACAATTAAATGGGGCATTAAATTATAATCGCTCCTCTTTCAATTCCTTTATTTAAGTGACAACCATTAACAATTTCTGTTGTATTTTTTGCTAAATTGTTCACTATTTCTGTTGTGTTGTCCTTGCTCTTAATTTAAAAATTACTTTTTAATTGATGATTTGAAACTCGTACTTTCAACTTTTTTTTTGGTCGGGGAGGAGGAGGGGGAGGGGGATCTGGACCTCTACCTCCAAAGGGTGCCAACCCCGTGGCTGGAACAAGCCATCCCTAGGCGGGTTGGCTTCAACATTGGTGCCCCTAGGACTTGAACTCATGACCTTTGATACCCCACATGTATATTCCTATTCTATATTCAATATATTCCGAAATAAACAGTAACTTGCAGAGAAAGGAAGCTCAAACCAAATAGGAAAAGGAGTCTCAGATTAGGAAGTAAATACTTATGAAAGACACAAGTCCTACATGTAAGAGGAATCCCATTCCTCTTAGGTTTGCATATCTCATTCTCTATAAATACTCCTTCCCCTTCCTCTTAATATTCATTCTATTATATTCAACTATTACTCTCTTTATCTCTCTAAAAACTCTCTCTCTACATTCTCTAACTTAAGCATCAGAGGGTTAGTGGGGGAAACCCCACATCTCACCTTGCTTCTTGTTGGTTGCTTGACCACAAGACTCGGAGGTTCCAGAAATCAAGTTATCAAGTGGCGCCGTCTGTGGGAATCCTTTGAGTCAAAAGCCATAATCAACTACCGAGCAAAGCAACTCAAACCATGGCGTCTAGCCCACCACCACCCATCATCGATCCTCAGATTAATCCACTAGGCACAACGTCAGAGACCCGTATCAATCCCTCAGCCCCTATCAAACCGTCTGCTCCTATACAACCAATTGATCCATTAGCTCTTATTCAAAACGCCGGACCATCAACACAAATTCCCTTTAACCCTTATATGCCATTCGGAGTTACCCAAGGGTGGGCAACTCCAGGTGCAAATTTTCCTTACTATGCTCCTTTACACCAAGCTAGTAGACCCATTCCATCTATACCTTTTCCAAATCTTTC
>CATIWK010051284.1:0-16105 GCA_949634005.1 Mallotus japonicus | reverse complement strand
CTAAAAACTAAATTGAGTCAATTAATTTTAATTTTTCAATTATAACTAAATAGTCTTTATATGCATAATTAAATAATTATGAACATAATTTTAAAAAATCTCAAATTTTATTTGTCGTCTGGATAGATTTGACATAACTCGAAAAGTTGAGGATAGAATTGATCATGTGAGATGGCCACGTAAGACGCTTTTAAGCCACGTAGGAATGCCACCTCAGCTTTGCCTCATGCCCATTGCCGTTTGGATAGAATTGACACAAATTGAAAAGTTGGAAGGCACAAATTGAAAAGTTGGAGGGCCAAATTGAAGCAACTTTGAAAGTAATATTAAATTGAAAATTGGTCCAAAGTTGAGGATAGATCAGATTAATTTCCCTAAAATATAACAATGGTATTGGTATGTTCAATTAAAACTCTAATAATAAACAACATTTGCACAACATGCTCATATGACTTATTTAGATTGGTGGTGATATCTTATTATCTCATTTTATTTTATTTACTTTTTATATTTAATAAATACAGATCTTTGATCTATTTTTTGTATTTATTCTTTTAAGTGAAATATTTTTAATCTTGTTTTATGGAGTTTTTGCCCTTTATGAATGTAATTCGTTAATGTGGTTTTGATCCAAATATTGCTTATGTTGCTTGTTTTTGGTTGTCTTGTAGGTGTCTCTATTCCTTGTTCAAATAGTTTTCTTTTGTTGTTTGTTGAATATCTTTGGCATGCTTGTGTTGAATGTTTGCTCATGACTCTACCTGTTTTCTTGGTTCTCGAATGATTATGGAGCTATTCTTACCTTTAGATTTGCTGTCGTCATAGATATGGCATGTTTAGTTGGCCTTTTGAGGGGTGAGGGTTTTGCTTTTTTGCCGGAGCTGTAGGTGCTCTCTTTGCTGGATGGCAGACTTCTCTTTGCAGTTGTTTTATTGTGTTTTCTAGGTTATTTTTTGATGTTGTTGGGCTCTTTGGTTACTTGGTTCAGCTTTTGTTCTCAGAGATATTTGTTTCTTTTATATCTCTTTTATGCTTAGTTTTAGGGAAGAGTTTTTTCATCACTTGGGAATTTACATTCTCAGGTGGTTTTTTCCTTTGATAACTGGATTTAGGAACTTCTTTTGAATCTTGCACACGTGCTCACGAAACAAGGTCAGAGGGTGGGAAAATCCCCACAAATACTCTGATGCCTAAGTTTGCAAAAATTATTATAATGACAAAGAGAATGCTTATGGAGATGTGTATATATGATATGAGTGATATGTGGGAATTAAGGAGCATATATAGAGGTGTAAATCAAACCTTATTAATACAAGATTCCTTATTCAAGAAGGATTTTGGTCTTCTTAATTGAGAAATAAATATAATTCCTATATGGAATTAGGAATGAAATAAGTTTCCTTCCTTCTTAGGGATTTGTATTTCTTATTCGGGTATCAAGAGTCCCTCCCGAGTACTGTTTGGATATTTATGTCTGAGTTTTATTATCTTCAAGTATGATTTTAAAATTTTGGAAATGCCTAAGTAACCCACTCGGAATGTTGCGAAGTATGTAATTCAGAATTACGTGAAGTACAATATGTTGTGGTCTACTATTACGTGTCGATAATCATGCACAAATCATCTGAATACGTTAGTAGAGTCGGGTTTTAACCTCGGACGTCTTCGAGTAGCCCCAACACACTGAACATCTACCTCGGATATATGAGAATCGAACGAGTACGTTGGCAGGGGTGGCCTTTGATCTCGGATGATTTAGAGTTAGCCCATTTTACTAAACATCTGCCCCAAGAATGAGCAATATCGTCTGAGTACGTTGGCAGGGTGAGCTTCTACCTTGAATGATTCATAGTCAGCTCATGTTACTGAACATTTACCCTGGGAATGAGTAATATCGTTTGAGTACATTGGTAGGGTGAGCTTCGGCCTCAAATGATTCAGAGTCAGCCTATCATACCGAACATCTACCTCACGAATGAGCAATATCGTCTGAGTACATTGGCAGGGGCAAGCTTTTGGCCTCAGATTATTCAGAGTCAGCTTATCTTACCGAACATCTACCTTGGGAATAAGCAATATCGTCCAAGTACATTGGTAGGGGCGAGCTTTAGCCTCGGATGAATTCAAAGTCAGCTCGTCTTACCGAACATCTACCTCAAATCTTATGAATAAGTTGTTCAAAGTATAAATGAAGGAAAAAAGCAATAAGATTTTACAATGTGTATATTTTTTTGAAAAATGTGTTATACTTAGTCCGAGAATTGTGAGTTGGTGATCGAAATTGTTTATCCGAAAGTGGTGATTGCGATGTTCTCTGAGCAATGAAATGTCAATTAACATTCTGACTTCTTTGGATTTGTCAAAGCGATGTTTGGGGTGACTTTTGAATTTTTAATCTGTACTTGTGAGGACATCTAGAGGGTTATGTTAGATGAAGGGTTTCATCTCGGTAACCATTCCAGTAATGGGGTTTAATAGGGTAGCTTTATGACCATCATACCCTTCGCACCTTTAGTTTGCAAAATGAAAGTTTGAGGGCATAACAGGTCCTTCTGGAATCTTCCCTCTGTTATAAATTGAAGAGTGTGCAAGTTGGAATCATTTTTTGCTTTCACCTTCTTCTTCGTGCTTGCGCTTTCCTGTTTCTTTGCTTTCTTTTCTTCATTTTCCCTTAGCTGTCTATGGCTTCAAGTGTTGTTTCTTCATTCTTTAAGCTGTCAGTTCACCCATCGCGAGTATCATTAAGGTGAGTTCTTCGCTAGATCTGTGTTGTTTCTATTTGAATCTTTTGATTAATGGCTTAACGAGAGGTTGTTAGTTTTACACTGTTTGAATCTAGGGTACATGATTACATGCTTAGACTGTATAGGAAAAAGTACAGTATCCCTCAAAATTATATCTTGTATACTGTGAGTGGCCAATTCAGGGCTCACGATACTATTTTAGATTTTAAGAGAATGGTAATATATTCGGATCAATTAGAGGGAGGGCTGAGATTTCCTCTGGATCTATTAGTGAAAGCTTTTTTGTATAGGTACAATATAACTTTAGGGTAGTTTCATCCCAATAGCTATCGAATTTTAATTGGGTTTATAGAGCTTGTATATAGGGAAGGTAGAGAGTCGGATTTGGGGATGTTCTGGTATATGTACAGTCTAACCAAGAAGAAGGGGGAGCTGACATTTTCTTTGTTGACTGTTCCAAACCATAGTTTATTTGTGAGGCTTCCAGATTTACAGAAAGCATGGAGGCATAGATTTTTTATTATTAAATATCCAACGAACTTCATATAGATGTCCGACGTAACTGGTCGAAAAGAATGTCATCGGGTGAAGCACCCTACTAGGCTTTTGAATGAGGTTGCTGACTTTTCTGCTCAAGATTTACGCTAAAAGTTTGATTGTGAACCCCTCAGCCAATAATTACTCTCAATTGTATTACCAGAGACATTATTCGACCAATGATGAAGAAGGTAATTCTGATTTTGTAAAGGTATTTTCTGACTCTCCTTTTTTTATATGTAGATGGCTAAGGCTTTTGACTTTACAGCTGGACTTTTAGATAAAGAGCACGAAGAGTAAGTGATCGAGCATACAGTTTATGAAAAGGAGACGATCAAAGAAACTGACCTCCCCTCTTATTCGGTGATAGATTTGACTCAAATAGAAGTTGCTGAGAGCTCCAAAAAACGTGCTTAGGTTTCAAAGGGAGACGTAGAGGAGATAGTGGTGGGGAACAACATCTTCATTAAGCACACTAAGATTCCCGGATGCTCGAACATGCGAGGATGGATCGAGTCTAAGATGTCCAACCCATTTATATTCAATCCTATAGTGCAAGGCCAGTGCTTTGAGACTCTTCACGTTCAGTGGGATATCGATAAGTGGATGGAGGTAGATGGTGAAAAGTTAGATGACTAGTTGATTATGAACATTCTAGATGTGAGTATCTATCTTTTATGTTTTAGTTTTGATACTTTTCCTTATACTGACGCCTTTCTTTTTCAGACTATTCAGGGGCTTCTGCTGGCAAAAGACATTCGCTGTCAGCTAAAAAGTGAGTGTAATTTGAAGGAAGAGAAGCTCAGCTCCATAACCTTGGAATATGAGGACAAGCTGAAGAAAGCGAAAGAGCTGATGGAGCTATGCCAGACTGAACGAGCCCTTATCGAGTCTGAATCTGAGAAGCGGTAATAGAAAATTGATAAGCTTGAAAATTCCATTACTCGGTTGACATCTCAGGTTTATCATCAGAATAATGAACTGGGGCATCTAAAGAAGGAACTTTCTGAGGAAAAGAATGCTCGACATTGTGATAAGAAGAACTACTAGAGGATGATGAAAGGGTTCTTCAAGGCCTTTAAATCTGAATGTCACAGAATTCTTCTTACTCAGCATTTAAATTCAGACATTTCGAAACTTGATAAGATATCGTATAGTGACTTGGCAAGTTTGGCTGTTAAGGCTAGTGTTCCAGCGAGTTCTGCCTTTGAGCAAGCTAAAAAAGGATAAAGGTTCGAAGGTTGGGAGTGAAATTGCCCCTTCTGAAAATGAAACTGTTCCTTCAGAAAATGAAACTGTTTCCCCTATAATTATCTATCTTTTCCTTTTTTCTTTTTGAAATGAAATGAAAGTTTATCTTTTCCAAGATTTGGCAGATTTTGGATGCCTACTAGGTAAAAATATGGGTAATTGAATATCTTTGAATAATGGATAAAACCAAGTAATTGGACTTTTAATAATCAAGTGACAATGCTATGGTTGAAGATTAAAGAGACAAATCTTGAATGACATAGACCTATAAAAAATTACTAGTAAAATTTTCTGAGACTATCAACATTCCAGAAATGAGGTAATTCTTTCCCTCAGATATTTCTGATTCTGTATGCTTCTTCGCTGGACTTCTCCACAATCTATCTGATCAGGTCCTTCCTAGTTGGGTCCGAGCTTTCTCGCTCCTGAGTTGCCTACCCAATATCCACCATTCGCATGACTAGAGGTAATAATCGACTCTTTTTTTAATGCACATATTTCTTTCCTGGCCAATTTATTTCTTTTGTAAGATGCATTGCCACCAACTATCATGTTGATTACCCCAAATACTTATGTCTAAGCTTTCTTCTGTTCGCCATCACGCCCTGTTCGGTTATCCGGAGATCTCTCCCTCTTCGACTCTGTAAACCTTCTTAAAGACCCTCTTTAATTGCGTCTTTCTATTTCTCTTTGAAGGTCACTGCATTCTTCAGTGCCATGGCTATGATCTTGGTGATATATGCAGTACCAACTTTTGTCTATCCGAGCCTCCATTGGATAGTGGATTCTCTTAGCTGGAGCGAGGTTTACTCTGTTCTACTTAGCCCACATTAAAATTTTTGATTTCAAGGCGTTCAAAGGTGTGTACCTTTCTCTTTCCCTTCTAAATCCCTCTGTCGGACTTCTAAATGAAGAGGGCTAATTTCTTAACCTTCGAGTGTCCCATCGTTCTTCTCTCCTAATGGGGATAGGCAATCCGTTATCATCTTCCTATAGCTAAATATCTTCATCAAGCTAGGTCTATCAGTTTCGTTGTAATTACCATACTTTTGAAAAGGTTTTTGGCTTCTTAGTCATTATTTTTTCCTTGAGCTTTTTCATCCAAGCTTCTATAGCAGCTTCGTCACTCAATTTTTCTATGTGGATAGCTGTCTTATTGAAGCGATCCAGGTAACTACTTAATGACTCAGTTGTTCCTTGTTTGCACATCCGAAGATCGTTTATGCTCTTTGAGGGAGGGATGTTTGTGATGAACCGAGTTCTGAACTGCTCAACCAATCCTCAAAAGATGCGACAGAGGTTTTTAACAATCTTTGAAACCACTTTTGGGCGGTTTTAGTGAGGGTACTTAGGAAGAATTGGCACATGATGGCATCGTTGACGTTTTGGAGTAACATTTTTGTTTTGAAGGAAGAAACATGGGTCATTGGATCTCCGGACCCATTATATGAATCTAGTTAAGGAAGTTTGAATTTATGAGGTATTTCTGTTTTAATAATCTTGCCAATGAAAGGGGTACTTCCTTCAAGAACACGTTCGTCTTCTTTGCTTGGCCTAGTCCGAGCTTTTTCCATCTCTTCTTTTACCTGGCGACTATTTTTTGACTCTTTTAGTGGAGGGATGCTAGCGCTGGACTCTGCATGCTCCTTTCCCTTATCAGCTTTGGTTTCCTTTGCAGGAGGGATAATGTACTTTGATCTAAAAATTGCTCTTGGAATTTTATCTTGGGTTAAATCTTCCAGTTGTTGTTTCAGCCTATTAATTAGGGCTTCTTTTTCTCCAGGAGTCATGTGGGAGGTTGGAGTAATTGAGTTAAATTTCAGTGTTCCAAGGGGAATGGGAAATTTTGATAAATTAGGAAAAGGTACAGATGGAATAGGTTTGCTTGTATGATATAAAGGCATAAAATAAGAAGTATTGGCCATCAAGGTGGTGTTTGTATTTGGCAATGGCAGAGTGAAGAATGAGGGTTGGGACGGCTGGGATGACATTGGGATATTAATGGGAGTTTCGATGGTTTGGGTCACAGTGTTAGTTTTTGCTGGGATTTCGAGTGTAAAAGGAGCTGAGCTAGGATTCATGTTTGTGAAGATTTTTGCAAGCAATGATCTTTGGATTCAAAAGTAGATCCCCACAGACGATGCCACTTGATAACTAGGTTTACAAACTTCCTCTGAATCCTGCACACATGCTCATGAAACAAGGTCAGAGGGTAAGGAAATCCCCACAAACACTCTAATGCCTAAGTTAGCAAATATTATTAAAATGGCAAAGAGAATGCTTATGGAGATGTGTATGTATGATATGATTAATATACGAGAATTAAGGAGTATACATAGAAGTGTAAATTAAACCTTATTAATACTGGATTCCTTATTCAGGAAGGGTTTTGGTCTTCTTAATTGAAAAATAAATATAATTCCTATATGGAATTAGAAGTGAAATAAGTTTCCTTCCTCCTTAAGGATTCGTATTTCTTATTCGGGTATCACCCCTCATTATTTTTTCATAAAAGATTTAGCTTATATTAAAAAAAATTAATGTTATACCTTTATAGATTTTAAATATCTCTCCAACCTAAAAAATGTGCCAATGTTTTTGTAATTAGACTTATTTAAAGACCGAAAAGTTGATTTACAGCTAATCAAAATCATTAAGTGGAGCGTACAGATCACTAAGTTATAAATTAAAAGAGTTTTGTCAATGTAATTGAAGAATATAAACAAGAAATTTCATGATAGTGAGACTTTATTTTAATATTTATTGATTATACTTTTATTTGTATTACCTGATTATCAATATTTATTCTTAATTTTCAATGAATGAATAATTTATCTTTTCTCAAAAAACTTTTTAAATATAATTTATACTCAATCAATACTAAATAATTTTTTTTTTAATAATAAAGATGTGAAAAGACCTAAATACTAATAGATTGTACAATAAGAGTAGCCATTTGATCAATTTCACTAATTAACGATAACAACCTTACACCTTATTATATTCTTGAAAAGAAGTGCCTATTAAATCATTTTCTCAATCATAATACTAAAAGTTTTTATCCATATAATTTTTAAGGTGCATTATTTATAGGAAAGTTTCTAGCTACAGTAAGTGTCTTACATTCAAAGATTAGATTTATAATATAAAAACAAGTGTCTTAATTTTATTGATTAAGTATAAATTATTTGATAATATATCACAAATTTTATAGTATGATTAATACACCTAATGTTGGTAGTAAGAATATGAAATCAACTAAAATATTGAAGTGCTTCCTGTATACTAATCGAACTTTAAAATAACAGTAAAAGAGAGCACCTTTGACATTTTCTCCAACTACCTGACCATTGCTTATTCAACTTAGACCAGCGTCTATCATGCCTACAATTTTGACAGTCACCGACTTTGCACCATTATTTTATATCTTCTCTAGCTTACTAGAGCTTATGCTCATAAAAATGGAAAATTAGCTAAACAATTTGCTATGTTCCCTTTGCATTTTAATTTGTAAACATAATCCAACATTCAAGAAAAGAGAAGGAGAAGGTTATAAGATACAAAATGACATATAGAAGCACTGTTAAAGATAAGAAAACAGCATAGACCTTCATGTAATTGTGCCATTTTCTTATATTTAACACTTGCTATATATCAACTCTTATGATCCTTACTATTAGTAGCAGTAGATGTAGATGCACTGTTAAAGACAGAAAAAGGCAATGGAGGAGGTCGCAGCAGACTACCCATTTGGGAAGTTGAAGATAAGCCGCTGAAGTAGCTTGATGCGCATGTTCCTTTCCCATTCTGAGTCAATGAGTTGGTAGAATTTGCCTGATTAGTATTGGGATCTTCAAACTTCAAATTCTGATCAAAACTCTCTGTAATTATCCCTTGGCTTGAACTTGCATTTGCACTTGCACTGCTTCCCATCATTGATGAAATAGCTGCAGCTATCACAGTCCTGAAGCTTGGGTCAGATGTTATTGCCTTAGTTAAGGTTTCTGTCAAAGCTTGCTGGGAAGTTGCAGGCTGATACATTTGTTGTTCTTGATTCTGTTTGCCTAGATTATTTATCAGGGACCCAATACCATTACATCTTTGGTATGATCCATTGCCCCAAACTGTTGGTAGAATGCTGGATTCTGTGGAAGAAAAGTTAAGACATGTCGATGGGAACGTTGATGATGAGGTTGAAGAGAACAACCTATTGAAAGGAGTAGTAGATGAAGTGGACGAAGGAGACGCAGTAAGGTCTAAGGTAATTGTTGGAAACAAAGGTGAGGAAGGATTTGCTATGTAGATTTGTCTTGTTCTTGAATTATCATAGAGACCGAAGTTTAATCCATTAAGTTGATCGTGGGCAGCAGAAGACGAAATGACAGATTGGGAAGCAAGGCCTGGCTGTGAAGATGTAGATCCTGATAATAACATGGAAGCAGCTGCTGATGTTGTGGAAGCCATGGCTGTGGCTGTAACAGGAAGTGGATGGTTGTGGGTTCCTTCGTAGGTTGTTATCAAGATGGACATGTCCTCAGCACATCTTTGCACCTGAAAGTCATGTTTCATAAATTATTAGTATACGTTTTTAATTAAGTTTAGAGTTAGTGAAAATGATCTTCGGTCATATATATGTGAATATGTCTTACTTATTTTTGAGAAAATTCATAGAGGTATCAATTTTATTAAATAATTTCTTACTAACAAACCGATGATGATAAAACACTTATCAAGCTAATTAAATTAAAAAATTTATTTTAAGATGAATTTCAGTATTTAATTTTATTGTACCAACTAAAAATTTATTTCGAATTCTTCTATAAAAAAATATTTTAATTTTTTTATCTGTATTTAAAGTCCACTAGAGTTATGACTAATTGGGTTCAATCCGGATAAAATTATAAAGGTGATAAAGGTCTTTCAATAATTAATTTAATACAATATTGATTAAGCGAGAACAACTTCTTCTCACCGGCCGATCTTGAAAGTTGTTTGTACTTTAATATCAAATAGACACAACATAGACATTAAGACCAGACATACCTGTTTTCTAACTGGGCATGCTGGTGCAACTGTGCAGCGGTAATATGCTCGTGGGCATGGGTTTCCTTTAGCAATTTTCTGTCCGTATTTCCTCCATTGACACCCATCATTCATCTGTGCAAAGTTCATATATATAATATCAAGGATCCATCAAAACTACTAATAAGGGTGAAAATATATAAATGTATATAAATGACTAAACTTCATCAATGATACTAACCGTTGGCGTATCGCATCTAGCTCTTACACAAACCCTAGCTCTTTTGACATTGCTTTGTTGTTGAACCTCATCATCAATACTTCTTTTCGGATTAGCCTTACTTGGTGGCCATGTCTCTCCTGCAGGTTCATTTTCCTTTGCTTCTTCTAAACTATTCGTGGAGCTAGGATTCGATGCAAGCTCCGTAGACATCTGAAATTTGGAGTCCAAACCAAGACTCAGGCTGCCCTTGAACTCATCATCTTCTCTACAACTTCTGCTGGAGTTAGTTGCAGACTGCTTCTCTTCTTTTTTAGGGTGGGTTGGAGAGGGGGTTCTTCCAAGGCTAAGCGATACTAGCTCAGGTTCTTGGGTTTCATTATTAGATGGAGTTGATTCTTCAGATTTCTTGCAAGGTTGTTGTTGAAGGATGTTGAAGAAGCGCAATTTGAGAAAATTGTAATCTTTCTCTACTTGTTGTAGCATCATCTTTAGCCTTTCATTTTCTTCTCTTACTTCACTCATTTCTGTTTTAGCAGACTCAAGTACATCCTCCTGTGTCCAGTTATTAACAGAAGTGTCAGGTTCAGAATGGATTAAAGTAATAATTTTCACGTTACTCTTTGGATCAAATTATTTTAAATTCTTTAAACTTTTCAGTTTTTTTTTCCACTGGTCATTACTAAATTTTTGTTTTTGGTTTTGTACCGAGAGCTTTTATTTTTCTAATTTTGGTATTTTTATATTAACATCCATTAAATTTAAATTAATTTTCCATCAAATTATTTTCATGTAAAATAAAAGTTCGAGTACTCAATTAAAAATAAAAATTCAGTGAAAATTAATCGAATAAAAACCAAAAAATTCAGGATTTTTAAAACAGTTTAAGCCTTAAGCTTTGGATCAAGATCAAACATTAAAAAAAAAATACCCAAAAAATACAAAATCCAATTATAAAAGAATTATATGTTCTTTTTAGTTACAAAAAAAAACTTAAAAAATCGAATTTTTTTCTCTTTCTAAACTGAGACAGGCATTCATTTTTAAATTAGATGTTAAGTGTAATATAAAAAAAAAATTAATTTCATGTGATTTGATGCAAAAAATAATATTAAAATATAATATAAAAACACAAAGAAAAAAAAGAAAGAAAGAAAAGGAAAAAAGTAATCTTATTAATTTGATTCAGATTGTTCAGTTTACCTCCTTGCTGTTGCTTGAGCCCTCATTACTGGATGAAGATGGCTTCACACCATGATCCTGCAAATCTTCTTTAATTCCAACCTGAACACATAATGAATACCAGATACTAACCATGAATCCTTTTGATTAATTCTTGACACTGACATCCACAAAATTAATATCTCAATCTAACACAAAAACCAAACAATTCTGATGAATTAACATGTAAGTATATGCATATACCTTATCACTGTTAACCGTTGAACTGAAACCACCACCTTCACGGCTAATCAAGTCAACAGTAGCACCAGAACTGGGCATTTTTCTTTTGATAGACAACCTGAAAAGCCAAGAGATAGAACCCTTTTGCTATCAATATATTTTCAACCTTTTTCTTTTATGGACTGGCCATGTCCATTGCCTACTTCTTATAATAGAAGCTATAAAAAGTCTTCCTGACATTTATTACAATTAATCTAATAGACGAAACTTAAATATTCAAATCTCAGTGCTCATCTGTCTATTAAGCAGACAATACAAAAATGTCAACACCTCTCTATTTTTATAATACCAACATAACTTCATTTTACAAGTATATTAATAAAGACTAAACAAATCTGTGACAATTCAACTTCAACTTCAAATTGTTTCACAGATAAGACCCAGATGGAAATAAAACTGAAGTACCGGGCCGACGTAAATATTTATTTATTTATGTATTTTTATATTTGATATTTTCGGTATTCAATAATTACATGAACTCTACTATTTTGGAGTTCAAATAGGATGAATCTAGTAACAGGGAAGTAGGATGAACCCAATAAAAAAAGTAAAACTCTCTTATATGATATTAAATTTTATATTATGAAATTCAAATTTCTCGCCTCTTAAACTAATAAATGTTGGTTATAAAATATTGATTTTATGTATGCAAAAATTTAATAACAATTAGTAGAACTATCTTTGAAGCTTCGTACAAAGGGGTGACTTAATATTTGCTAAATGGTCAAAGTATCAGCTGGTGACGCCTTAGATCCAGTCCAGAGGCCGGTGGGTGAGTTCATGTCAACGATGGAGCCCCTTTTGTATTTTGTTTATACATTTCATTGTCAAGTTCCCGGTCAATACGCTCGTTTAACACGGTGTATGACATTGCTGCTCATGCCATTAATTGACCTTCATACTTGGTGTTTATATTACTGCACTTTTACATAAAAAGAAAAAAAAAAATCCCACATTTAGGGTTCAAATAAAAAAAAAAGGCATGTGTCCCACCTTGTTGAGATTTATTGAAAAGAGAAAAGATTTTAATTGGCACAATAGGACAATAGGCATGTACATTTTTTTAAGGGAAAACCATCTCATTTATCCGCAACTATAGTCCAATTTGCTAAATTATTCTATCTTTTAAATTTTATCCATTTTAGCATCAATTTATCGACTTGTTGCTATTTTATCCAACTTACATTTGGCATGTGGAGTTGCTGATTTGGAAGGCTGATGTGGCAAATAAGGTTGACGTGGCAAATGACATCAGCTTTCCATATCAGCAACTCCACATGTCAAATGCAAGTTGGATAAGATAGAAACAAGTCGAAAAGTTGAGGATAATTAGGAAACAGATTTTTTTTTTTTGGAAAAGGACTTTTTTTGGAAAAAAGACATGTAATTCATAGTTCATACAAGCAAATCTTGGTTATTTTTATAAATTTTAAAAGGTTATTTTAATAAATTTTAAGGTATTATGTGCACTAGTAAAAGTAATTTCTTATGTTAATCCATGACATATATTACTTTTATTATTATAATTTTATTTTTTATAATTTTATTATTAAACAATAGTTTTCCCATGATTGATTTAAGAGGTTTTTTTTTTTTAGGCATGAAACCAAATTGGGTGTAATGAACGTGACAAGTTATAATTAGCAAATTATATATAGGCATTTAATTCCAAAATAATAGGCAATTAAACAAAAGGGGAATACCAATTTTCTGACAGTGTCACTGCTCACCATATCTATTTATTATTCAACCATTAAAGGCAAAAAATAAATGAATTTATAGTTTTAATTGATTAAAATTATTTAATTATTTATTTTAAAATATATATTATTTGCAATTTACAATTGCGTAAATATATGAATTAAATTATACATAAATAATACAAAGAAAAAAGAAAATTTTATTAAATTTTTCCTAGCGTAAAATTACTTAAGAAATAATATTTCATTGACAATTTGGTTTCATGCATAAAAAAAATCTCTTAAATTACTTTTACTAGTGCACATAATACCTTTAAATTTTATAAAAATAACCCCTTGAAATTTATAAAAATAACCAAAATTTTCTTGTATGAATTATGAATTATGTCTTTTTTCAAAAAAAAAAATTATGACTTTTTCCAAAAAAAAAAATTATGTCTTTTTCCAAAAAAGGGAAAATAGTTCTAATTATCCTCAACTTTTCGACTTGTTTCTATTTTATCCAATTTGCATTTGCCACGTCAGCCTTATTTGCCACATCAGCCTTCCACATAAGCAACTCCACATGCCAAATGCAAGTTTGATAAAATAGAAACAAGTGATAAATTGATGCTAAAATGGATAAAATTTAAAGGACAAGATAATTTAGAAAATTGGACTATAAATGCGGATAAACGAGATGGTTTTCCCTTAAAATTAACATTTTGATTCTGTTACAATCAGTTGAATAATTAGAGGATGCTGATTGAATTGTTGCAAAGTGGATGCATCGTCCAAGAATGGCTGCTTCAAAGGCAAGGGAAGAGCTAATACATTTAATTCTGTTTTGATACTTCTTGTTTTATTGTTTTCTTTAGCAACAAAAGGTCCTATGTGATGGGAGGCATGTTAATACAGTTATCTTCAGAATAAGAACTATGTATAAATAGCTTTGGTGTTGTCTTTCAGAATAAGAATAGGTTTTTTTACTTGCTTTGGTGGAGGTTAGGTTGGGTGTACTGGGGAAGCCTATTGGCTGGGTGTAGTCTTCTCCTCTTGAGCAAGTTTTTCCTGCTTCTCTTTTCTTTTAATAAAATTATGTTTGCTTATATATAACAAAAATATGCGAAAACATTTTTTAAAAACATAAATTAGAAACAAATCAAGTAAAATGTTTAATGAAAATCTTCTTTTCCCAAAATCAAGATTTTAACCTAAAAGTTAATTTTATATCTTCAAAACAACCAATCAAACCAAATAAATAAATAAATAAAATAGAAAAAGGGAAGCTACCAAAAAAAAGAGATGCACAACCCCTAAGAATTACTAAGACACTTCCTATCCTTTATCATGTACAATACACATGAATTTTGTCCTCTAATTCCCCCCAGCTTGATCCAGATTAGTCAAATCTTGTTGCTATCGAATACCAAAGATAATTATAAAAATGTTAATTATATGAATTAAAAAAATTGGTAATAATTTTCTATAGTTTCAAAATAATTGAAACTTTTCCTCATCTCATAATTATATAAAAAAAAATATACAAAAATAAAGATTCTGAATCTAAGAGATTTGTATTCAATTTTTATTTTTGGTTATTAGCTTTATCTATTTACTATCTATACAGTACTTACTGATCATTTTGCAAAGCAGGTGTAACTATTCTTAAAATCAATAGTGACATAATTACATATAACTTCATTATGATATGGTATGAAATATCGACAACAAATATAGACACTATAAATTTAGTTCAGAAAAAAAAAAAAAGGAAAACATTATTCCATATGCCTGAAGGTAAAGAGATGAGTTTTATTGGTGCAAGTAGTAAAATGTTCTCATTCCTTTAAATAAGGTCTTGAATTCTATCTTTCAGTGGTTGTTCATTACTTGGAAGTGTTTTTACAATATTTTGATGTTGGTGGTCTACATTGGCATTTCCTGAAACAGCATGGAGTTCTTTAATTTCTACTTTTCTTTTCCCTTCAACTTTCAAGCTATCTCTGTTTCACCGTATCATCATGATAGAATATTAATTTCAATTATTCTTGAGTCATGGAAAGAGGGTACAGATTAGATGAAATATTATTTGATTAATTTCTATTTATTTCAACTGTGTAGCATTAACTTACTAGATTGTAATTTATTCAACTCCTACGATAATTCTACAGCTTGAAAATCTTCAATGGAGTGACAACTGCAATGAAAAGGAAGGATCAAGTCGCTGCAGCGTGGTAAAACTAGAATTCATGCATTATTAGAGTTTTTTTTTTTTTTGAAAGCGTTGGTGTTGATGGTGAAAAAAGGAAGCTAATACAAAAGCCTTACTAATAATGAAGTCAAATTATTGTAATTAAGGTTAATTAAGTAATTGATTGTAATTGCACAGTTTAGATAGGTAGACAGAGTGTTCATTACATTACATTTGCAGTAAGTCCTATTTCATAAATTAAGTTCCCCATTTAAAAAAAAAAATTCTAAACCAACATTATATTTTAAAAACTGAATTAGCTTTAATTGTTTTATTGTGGAAATTGGGAACTAAAAAAATTTTTGCCTACATATTCATAATATATAAAATATTTGAAATATATATCACGAATTTGGCTGTTGAATATAATTGTTTATACAAAACTGCAAGCGCACGGTGTCACCAAGTAGTATAAACAAAATATCATTCCCACGAGAACTCATTCTAATCACCTATTAATCTAATTCTTTATTGTTTAAGACTTTCGAATTCACTTTGTTTTGGAAACTAAAATTAAATTAAACAAAAGAATGCAAAATAAATTTCTTAAAATTTATATAAAAAGAATTATCAATATAGGAAAATCGCTAGGGATTGATTCTCTTCACAATCATTAGTCAATTTTAATTAATGTGTTATTAAGCTTGCATATTCTTGGGGTTTCTAAATTATCAATTAGCCTTTCTCAAGAACTAACTAATGTTTTTTTAACCCATGTTCCAATTCTCATTGCAAACCTATTTCCCAAATTAAATCATAAATTAATTCATCATACCCATATAAAATTTAATAATTTTATGATATCTCTACCTATAAAAGAATTAAACCTATGATTATAGATCCATTAAGGTTTTGATCTCTCAACCTAAAACCTCAATTTTAATTATGCTAATGGTGATCAAGCATCAACATAAATTAAGCACAATAATCATAG
>CATIWK010051181.1:0-19557 GCA_949634005.1 Mallotus japonicus | reverse complement strand
AATAAAAAATTTTATTTTAGAATTTATAAAATATCAATTATAATTATAATTTTATTTTAACCAACAAACTTGAATAAATATTTTTTATTTATTATAAGTTAAAAAATATTTTTATATTTTCTAAGTATTAAATTATAACCAACCAAAAGTATAATTTTGATACAAAATAAAAATAAAATTATAATTTTATTATAACCAACGAAAAATATAATAAATATTTTTATATTTATTATAAGTTAAAAAAATATAAAATATTTATTTAACTTCGTTGGTGATAATAAAGTTATAATTATAATTGAATATTTTATAAATTCTAAAATAAAATTTTTTATTTTGTATCAAAATATTAGTGTTATATTTCGTATCAAAATATTAGTATGCTAAACTACTTTATGTTTAAACATATAATAAATATAAAATATTTATTTAAGTTTGTTGGCTATAATAAAATTATAATTTTAATTGAATATTTTATAAATTCTAAAATAAAAATTTTTATTTTTATAATTCGATAAATTATTATAATTTATAATTTATATTTGTAAGTATATTTAAATTTGATTAATTTCACGAGCAATATTAAAAATTGAGATAAAAAGTAAAAATACAAATTTTCATTTACAAACTATATAGTTCAATATTTGACTACCAAAAAACAAAAACCAATTACACAAACAAAAATAAAATAAAAATTCAGAAAATTTCATTCATGGTACCCAACTTTTAGCGAAAATCTCACTACGGTATCTCACGTTTAATGAAAGTCTCATTATAGTAATGTGTCAGGCCACGTCATATGATTGTGTCACGTGGTGCCATGTCAACAAAATATGATATGTGGCGCCACGTGACATGCTACATCATCAGCTCCGGTCAGAAATCGGCTTCAAATATTTTATTGATAATAAAATAAAAAGTTATACTGTTACGTTTTGAAATATAGGTATTATAGTAAAATAATGGCCAAAAACTAGATAACGTGAGTGAAAATTACCCAAGCTGTTGCCTAATTGTATCCCATATTAATATGCATTCCTAATTATTTATGTCAGACATATGTCTCCTCCATCCATCAGTGGAAATGCAACACAAAGTCAGGACCTTTTTGAGTTGCATTTATACTAGTAATGCAGTAGTTTGGGTTCTGGACAACTTCTGAAACCAAATACCAACTTGGGATTATGTGCAAAACCGGACCTGACATTATTAATAATCAACTTTTATGCATAATGCATTAAAGGAAAAATAAATAAAAAGAGCCCAATCCAGAAATAGGCTTGTCTAGACTAAGGACGAAACGGCATCGTTTAATTTTCGCGCGAGTGAGTGGTAGTTACAATGTTTTCTTCTACTGATGATTAAAAAGCAAGCCAGGCTGGGGGTGGGGTCAGCCAACCGGAAGTTGAGGGAAGAGAAGCTGTTGGCTACAACGTTATTTTTATTTTATTTTATTTTATTTTTTTAGAGAAAAAAAAGGGTTTAACCAACAGTAGAAAACTAGGACACATGAACAGGATTGAACACTAGAATAAGACAACGACGACTGCTGCCTGCCTGCCTGCCTGCCTGGCTTTTGGGTCAACCTTCTCCTCCGTTTTCTTCTTCTATTTACTACTTCGACTTCTACTAGCACTATTATATCATACACCCTTTTCTTTAACCAAAAAAAAAAAGCAAAATTGAAGAATTAATAATAAAAAGAATAGTGATTTATGCGCAGTTGTTTCTTGTTTGATTCCTTTGTTGGTTTCTTCTACTATTCAAACACCTAAAAAAGAACAGACCTTTTTCTCCCCTTTGTTCTTCTTCCCCTTTTCAAGCCTTACATAGAAAAAAAAAATTAGAAAAAGAAAACGATCTTTAATCTCAATTCCTAATCAGTACCCAATTGCCCTTATGGCACAGCAAGTGGTTTTGTTTCTTTTTTGCCAAGAATTCTTTGTGGAATCATGAAAAAATAACTAGGGTTTTTTTCTTTAATTGCTTGGAGGGGGTACTTTTGCTTTCCATTTCGAGGATTCTGTGGTAACTGACGGAAGGTATGGTTTTTGTTTTGTTTCTTGCTAATTTGGATATTAGTTGCTGTGCTTTCTTTATCTCTTGAAATCAGACTTTCAATTTGATTTATGTGTGCTGTTAAAGAAGGGTTTTTTTTGTTGCTTAGAATATACCTTCAGATGTGAATTCAATTCCTTTCACCAATACGTTTGTATTATCAGCTCGGGATTACATGTTTTCCTGTTGAGTAGCAGCGATGCCAATTGGGAAACAATAGTTGAATTTACGTGTGGTTTCTATTTATAGTTTTGGCCAATTGCCAGGTGTTTCCTTTTTTCTGCTTTTGGTTGTGGTGGCCTAGATATTGGACGATAAGAATTGGAATCTTAGATTATGAATTCCCACTAAAGTTACTCCCATCCCCAAATTTGGAAACTTTGCACACAAACTTGAAGATTGTTGTCTTTTAGTATTATGTTCTCCATGTTTGCTACCTACTTTTTTTTTTTCTTCCTCGTCAAAGCAATATGACTTAATTGAGATTTTTCCCGTATTGATATGGTTTACTCATTTTATTGCAGTGGGTTATTTAAATCATGGCTGAAAGCTGGGATGTAGGTTATGACGCTGGTAGCCAGACCGAGGACAGTTATCATTTTGAGAGACTGCATATAGAACCTATTTATGATGCCTTTGTTTGCCCTTTAACAAAGCAAGTAATGCGTGATCCTGTGACCTTGGAAAATGGGCAAACTTTTGAGCGTGAGGCAATAGAAAGGTGGTTTAGAGAATGCAGGGAGAGTGGCAGGAAATTGGTTTGCCCCTTGACTCACAAAGAATTGAAATCTGCAGACCTGAACCCTAGTATAGCTTTGAGGAACACTATTGAGGAGTGGACTGCTAGGAATGAAGCTGTTCAACTTGATATGTCTCGGAGGTCACTAAATCTGACCAGTTCTGAAAGTGATGTTATGCAGTCTTTGAAGTATGTTGAGCACATCTGCCAGAAAAGCCGATCAAATAAGCATATTGTCCGCAATGCTGAGCTTATACCTATGATTGTTGACATGTTGAAGAGTAGCAGCTGTAGAGTTCGGTGTAAAGCTTTGGAGACACTTAAAACTGTGGTAGAGGAAGATGCTGATAATAAGGTTGTCCAAGGTTTGCCAATTTTGCATATAACTTTTCTGTGGTTGGTGCATTTGGTTTCTCATGACAATAGACTTTGCTGCTCTTGCAGGCAATATTGGCTGAGGGTGACATTGTGCGTACAATAGTTAAGTTCTTGTCTCGTGAGCAATCCAAAGAAAGGGAGGAAGCTGTGGCGTTGTTGCATGAGCTCTCAAAATCTGAAGCCTTATGTGAAAAGATTGGCTCAATCAATGGAGCGATTCTTATACTGGTTGGAATGACAAGCAGCAAATCGGAAAACGTTTTAACTGTTGAAATGGCTGAAAGAACACTTGAAAATCTTGAAATGTGTGAGAACAATGTGCGGCAGATGGCTGAAAATGGCAGATTGCAGCCTCTTCTGAATCAGCTTCTTGAAGGTGCCTCTGCTTTCCTTAACATGTTTATGCTTCCATTGATTTCTTGTAAAAAGACTTTGCAGTAGTCTTTTCTCTTTGGTTATTTGCAAAGTCATGTTTTCTCTTAGGTGATGCGGAGAATAAGTTATGCATTCCTATGCTTAATTTTATTCTGATTATATATTGATGCATGTGTTGTCTGCACATCACCTCCTCTCTCATTTGGCACTTGAGGTAAAGCTACACAGCCTTCATTTTTGAAATCTACTTATGGCTCATCACGCTGAATAAGGGCAAATAAGAGATTTAAGAAATTGTTTCGTAATAAATAAAACAATAGTTTTGCACCCAGTCTGTTTATAAATTAGTCGCTAGATTTTACAGTACATCCAATCTGTTTATGCATTATTCACTAGATTTCTTAGGATTTACAGCTTTTCCTCTGTGGTCTTTTATTTTGCCCTTCATGAGGCACATCTGATGCCTGCTGGTTACTATTTGGTGTATCACAATATCACACAGATGATACCTTATGTAGTGATACCTGCTTATAGGTATCTGTGTCTCTCCTCTTAAGGCTTGCTACCAATATTTGTTACATCTCTTATCATATGTTGTTCAATGTGGGGATTTATTGAACTGAATTTCTTTTTTCATCTCAATGTGGGGAGGGAAAAAATGAGCTTGTTAATATTGGCCTTACTCTTATATGCTTGTATCTACTCTTTGATGTTGTTTTCCTAGTCAAACCTGAATTTGTAATCTTAAATAGTATAAAATGTTCTTGTCATCTAGATAAATAACCAGAATGGTGATGCTGCAGGACCACCAGATACAAAATTGGCCATGGCATCATACCTTGGTGAACTGGTTTTGAACAATGAGGTGAAAGTTTATGTTGCTAGAACTGTTGGTTCATCTCTAATCCAAATTATGAGAAGTGGCAACACACAGTCAATAGAAGCTGCTTTGAAAGCTCTGAACCAGATCTCATCTTGTGAGCCAAGTGCCAAGGTGTTGATTGAAGCAGGAATTCTTCCTCCTCTAGTTGAGGACCTCTTCAAAGTTGGAACTCTTCCTATGCGGCTGAAGGAGATCTCTGCAACAATCCTTGCCAACATTGTGAACTCAGACTACGAAATTGATTCCATTTATGTTGGGTCTGACAATCAGACTCTGGTCTCCGAAGACATAGTACATAACCTACTTCATCTAATTAGCAACACTGGCCCAGCTATTGAGTGCAAACTTCTGCAGGTTCTTGTTGGTCTGACCAGCTCACCTTCTACTGTTGTAAATGTTGTTGCTGCCATTAAAAGCTCTGGTGCTACTACCAGTTTGGTTCAGTTTATTGAAGCCCCCCAGAAGGAATTGCGTGTTGCTTCCATAAAGCTTCTTCAGAACCTATCTCCACACATGGGTCAGGAATTAGCTAATGCTCTTCGTGGAACCGTTGGCCAGCTTGGCAGCCTAATTAATGTCATATCAGAAAATATAGGAATTACAGAAGAGCAGGCAACTGCTGTTGGCCTATTAGCTGAACTCCCAGAGAGAGATTTGGGCCTGACACGGCAGATGCTAGATGAAGGGGCCTTTCAGGTAATCTTCTCTAGAATTGTAAAGATCCGTCAAGGAGGGATTAGGGGTACCCGCTTTGTGACACCGTATTTAGATGGTCTTGTACGGGTCCTAGCAAGGGTAACATTTGTTTTGGCTGAAGAGCCTAGTGCCCTTGCATTCTGCCGGGAGAACAATCTTGCTGCTCTATTTATTGATCTGCTTCAGTCCAATGGACTTGACAATGTGCAGATGGTTTCTGCATTGGCATTAGAGAACTTATCTCAAGAGTCTAAAAACTTGACGAGATTGCCTGATATTGCCCCACCGGGATTTTGTGCTTCAGTCTTTCCTTGTTTTAGCAAACAGCCTGTTATAACTGGATTGTGCCGGCTCCATCGTGGAACATGTTCATTAAAAGACACATTTTGTCTTGTGGAAGGACAGGCTGTTGAAAAACTGGTTGCACTTTTAGACCACACAAATGAGAAAGTGGTTGAGGCAGCACTGGCAGCAATATCGACTTTGCTGGAGGATGGTGTTGATATTGAACAAGGGGTGATGTTGTTGTGTGAAGAAGAGGGGATCAAACCTATACTTGATGTGTTACTTGAAAAACGGACGGATAATCTGAGGAGGAGGGCAGTTTGGGCTGTTGAGAGGCTTTTGCGAACTGATGATATAGCATATGAAGTTTCTGGAGATCCAAATCTGAGTACTGCACTTGTTGATGCATTCCAGCATGCTGACTATCGAACGCGGCAGATTGCTGAGCGTGCCCTTAAACATGTTGATAAGATACCAAACTTCTCTGGCATCTTTCCGAACATGGGATAGTCCTGTTCCAGTACCTGCACACGAGTTGATTAGTGCAAGGTCATGTATGTAATTCATCCTTCGTCCTATGCGGTTTTGAGGCCCATTTATGGCATGGTTTGCAAAATATGTAGATGTAGTGTAAAAAGATTTTGTTCATTTGTTGTTAATTATCCTTTTTTTTTTACCTCCATTATTTTCCATTGCTGCATATATTGTACTTTTGCATAGGGAGTGGGTATTGGTTCTCATGAAACTTCAGAATCCAGCAATAATAATTGGGACGTCTTATTCTCTGAGGCTAACTGTTTGAATCATTCATACTATATGAAAGACAAATTTTACCCAGTAATGTAATTGTAATCTCTAGCATTCAGTGGATGCTAGTAGGTGCCAGGAGGCTGAAAAGTTCGGATGCTGATGATTATAATTTTGCTGTTTGCTGTTAGCAAGATTTCCTGCATTAAAAGGCCAATGTAGGTTTTTATTTGAAGCGGGCTCTCCTAAGTGCAATAATCTAGGAATCTAAAACATATGATGCTTTACCCAAGGAAAAAAAAAAAAGCAAGCCGCAAATATGTATACAGTATCTACCAGCTGCCAGGCATATAAAATGAGACACTCTTGATGCAATCTGCAATCTTCTATGAAATGAGTAAGGCAATACATTTGGATGTATCTTCTATCAGCTCCATGCCTCTGGAAATGCAATGCATCATGGATTCAGGATTATACAACTTGACATGTTTAAAAAGAATGTGAATTAACAAGGAGATAAACAACAAAATTGTAAAACAAAGGCAAGGTTGAGACCAATCATCTGTCAATATAAACTGGCATCTCCTATTTGCACGGAAACAATGTGCCTCATCAAATCAATACAGAGAAACATCTATAAGCCATTTTGTCTGCAGTCATCACCTCCAGTAATAAGATTAACCACCAAATTGGATGAACAACAGATGATATAATTATTACAGCAATGTAAGAACAAAAGCAGAATACATTATCAATTTATGAACAGGAGAAGAAATTAAACTGAATTATCAGCCCGGGTACAATCTGATCATGTCAAAAGAATGCAATATGAAATTTGAAGTCACAATCTATGCCAAAAATCTCCTCATGTTGATAAATAAATGCCTAAAATTTTCTGCACAAATCAGAGTGTTTTTACCAAGTACTTCATAGATGTAGCACAGCCAATGATTTAGTAATGCAAGAAGAAGCATCCAATTCATGAGTCATGTGATTCCTGGAAATGTGACTCCAGTTTGTCCCTGTGTCCGACACATCACAAACAGTCAGGAAGTCCAATACTTGACCAAATATTTTGAACATTTCCACCCCAAATATGAGGTTTTTATCTGCAACAAATGCAGCATTCCAATCCATAGGCGCATCAGGATGTACCGACACTTCAGTCCATGTGAGATACATAAGATCCAGCTCCCACAGTTTCCTAACAGCCTTGTTTCGCTGGCCTATCTGACCATCCCCTTCACACCAGGAGACTGAAAGCATGAACAATCGACCATTACAGGATACAAGTTTAGGGTAATACTCATGAACACGAGGAGGGAATGGAAATGTTTGGATTGCTATCCAGAAACCCCTTTCTATGTCATATCCCATGAGCTTGTCTGCCTCAGAATAAACATAAAATATCCCATTACATATGACCCCAGAGCATACCACTCCAAAATCTATAGGCAGCTTCTGGATTTCTGTCCACTTATTTGATATGGGATCATAAATTTCTCCAGAATCCAAAGGCTCGTCCCAAGATCCAAGACCTCCAACAGCAATCAATACGAATCTTTTACAACCCTTGGTATTTGAGTGATCACCTCTTTGTCTGATGAACTTGTGCGACTTTCTACCATGCAATGATGAGGCCTCGTTATCATCAAAAGCATTTCTGTACTGACGTCTCAGAGAAAGCCGGTGAGGATCCTCATAAACATCTGACACACCACCAATCCGAGACCTGGGAAAACGCCTTTCTTGTCGATGCTGATGACTGTGGCCTATTGAAAAATCAGAGCTGACCTCAGACATTCCCAAAATAGGCATTGATCTAGCATACCTCATGGAAGCAACCTTGCGCCAAGACTTAGATAAAGGGCTAAAAACCAGTACCCCTTTGTGAGTCTTGCATGAGCTCCTATCCACCCTTCCAAAGTGGGTCAAGCTGGAACAACCTCCCACAATATAAATTTCATCCAAAATACTAGCAACAGAGAACATAAACTTTCCTCTTAGAATATCAGAATCAATCCTATGCCACTGGTCCTGGGAAACATCCAAGGCATGTATCTCCCCAGAACAATAGCCATCTTTAACAGCCCCAAAAAGAAACAACCATGGATTCTGATAGAACCCCTCTCTTCTCATCTGCAAGAACCGAGGAGTGGTTGTCAAGCATCTCCATTTCTTACATACAAGTCGGGCATTCATGAGACTAGTCAGAGGGAGTCTAACCAAACACATTTCCAATATATCATCTGGAAGAAAGATGTGCAAGCTGCTATTTTGAATGGAATCTTCAAGTTCAAAATCTTTTCTATTGTTATTTTTCTTCCAGAACTTTTCCCTAACCCCATAGCCATAGGAGAAGCAATCAACTGCTAGAAATTCCTCATTGCCACAAATAGGTTTATATCCCTTCCCTTCTTCACTAGCACTGGATGACCTCCTCCTAGTACCGGGATCTCCATATTCCTCGCCGGTATCAGCCCCAACTTTACAACCACCACCTCTTGCATACAAACTAAGACATTTAACAGAAATACCCTTTACATTATTGTTATTATCCTCATCCTCTCCTTCACATCTAATGTTCTTTTTCCTTAATCTCTGGCTAACACTTCTAACAAGGCGCTGGGAGACACTCAAAGCCTCAAAATCTCTATTAAGAGAAAGAGATGATGCCTCTCCACTTAATCTCTCAGAAAACATTCTAGTAACTAACACTGACTATGGACCATAACCATCTCAAGAACAGGATTAGTCACCATGCCAAGCCCAGCTCCTATCCCACAGATTAACAACAACCCAACAACATCAACAGCAAAGAAACGAAAAAGATCACAACCCCAGAATCAAGATAAGCATGGATTTGAATTCAACAGATCCGGAGCTGTTAAATTTAGGATAAAGGTGCCAACTTTGAAGCAGAATCCGTTAAAAAGAAGAAGAAATCATTGGAATTTTCGGATGACAAGTGAAATTTTAAGAAGGGAAAAACTGGGGATCAAGCAAGCATTGATATTTCTTCAGAAGCTAGAAAATGAGAGAAAGAAGCACTTACAGTTAGAGGAAAATAGCTGAGATTTGACAAAATTTAGCAACAAAATCCAAATTGTGAAACCAAATCTGAGAGATATCAACGCAAAGCATTTGTGATCCAAACAAAATCTAATTACAGGATCAGATGAGTATTAACTGACTCAAAATATTCAATTAATTAATTCTTCAAAAGAAAAGTAAACAAGAAGAAGAAGAAATGAAGAAGAGAGTGTTGGAGAGTAAGTAGTCAAGAAAATTAAAAATTAGTGCATTGGGTTAGGTTCGAATTAATAATAATAATACCCAAAAAAAAAAGCTAAAAAGCGACACATCACTCCCCTCTTTTTCTTTCCCATTTGTCATTCTCTCTTTTTCTTTTGTTTTTTTATCACTATTTTTCTTCTTTTCTAAAATATTATAAAAATTATATTTGTATAATTTTTTTCTATGTAAAATTGTATTCTATATTGTTATTCTTAACTAATAATCGATGAGTTATTAACCCTATTTTTATTTAAATAATATTTAAATTTGAACTGTAATACGTTTAATTTATATTTAATTTTTTTTAATTATTTTACAATTATATTAATTAAATTAAATTAATTAAAGTTCAATAAATATAAATATATTTTTTTAGAAATTAATAAATACAAATAATTCAGACCAGGAAAAATTTGTAGTTATTTTGATTTGTTATTACTTTTATATTATTTTATTTTAGTTACTATTGGATGAGAGTGTATTTTATCATCCAATAGTATTTATTAATAGAGTTTATCTTACTGTGTAAAAATTAATATAACTATAAAATACATTGATAAGGGAAATAATAATAATAATAATAATAATAATAATAATAATTGAGAGATTTTTACTGTTTTTTTGACTTTATTAAAATTAAATCGAATTAATTAAAATTTATTGGACCTGGATACTGCAGTTCACATCAAAAAATAAATAATACTAGTAATAATTTTTTCATGTATAAAAATATGTATAAATAAACAACAAAAGTTACCGTAAATTGCACCTGATTATACAATCTATGATGACCTCCAACGGGCACCATGGTAAAAAGTGATCAGGGCCGTTGGATCATGAGAGCACGAATTTCGAGGAGGTGTTTTCACCTTTTTATTTTTTCTATGGCTTTTGGTTGAGAATGTGGGGCTCTATGCTCTATAAATCAGACGGTTCGGATGTGATGACAGTAAGGAACGGCGTCGTATAGAGAGGTTGAGTCGGTGGGGATATATAATTGGATTTGACCGAGCGAAATGGTCGCCAGAGAAAATGGAGGGAGGCTTACTTGTTTTGTTTTGTTTTGTGGTGTGGTGTGGGAGTGGTGGTGATTGGTGAATGGTGATGAGTGATGGACCCATCACCTGCCTCCTCAGTCAATTAGATTATTATTATTATTATTTTATTACCATTTTCCCTGTTCACTTCCACTTTCACAGTTAAAGAGCTGAATGATTGTAATAAATATAATAATAATAATAATAATAATACTGGTAACAAATTCAAATGGCGAAAAGTGCGAACATTTTGTTGGAAAGATTAAAGATTAAATTCTTATTTTTTCTCCTTTTTCTTTTTACGATGATGAGATTTAACCACTTAATCTAGTATTAAAAAAATAACAATAAACACTGAGTAAGCAATTTATTAGCCTACTGACCCTCACCGATTTCACCTAACTTGTGAAGTATGATCCTTTTATTTTGTTGACCAAATAGAATTATGGAAGTGTATTTAATTTTAGAACATAGCTGAAGACCTACTAGAGTAGTAAAAGGAAAACCGTCTAATTAATAAGAAGCAAGTGCATTAACTAAAGCTAAAAATGTTGAAGAAATTGGGATAGGTAAAATCAATTAAGAGAAAGGCCTCTCACATTAAATGCATCATTACTTGGAAACTTGGAAAAATGATGCGGAGAAGTTGTGTATGGAGTATGGACCACTTGATTGGAATTTATTTAATAATTAATTTATGAGCTTGGAATTGGAAGAAAGATGCATCCATCATACATACCTTGCGCTGGTGGTAGTGGTGCTGCTGCTGCCCCTTCACCATATCATATACCAATAAAATAAATCTATTATTTTTATGTTTTTATTATTATTTAAACTAACATCAACATGTAATGTAATGTAATGAAGTGTAATTCAGTAAATTTTACTACATGACAATTGCCTATTTAAAACACATCTACATATTCTCTTAATTATTCCATCATTTAATGCTTTATTATATTACTCCTTTTCTAGTGCCTTTTCTTTATTATTATGTTTTATTTACTTTAGGTTAGGTAATACTAGTAGTTGAACTTGAATAATCTTGCCATAATAAGGAAAGCAACCTCCCACCTTTTCCATATCAAAAAATAGAAAATTTCATTTCATTCCCCTGTCAGGATTACCTCAATTATTTTTTTAAATAAAGATATCATATCATCTAAATATCAACTAATTATATAATAGAAGATAATTTTTCTTTTTTAATTTTAAATTTATAAAGGTAAAATTTGAATTTTACACTTTAAAATATCTTTAGAGGGAAAATTATTGCTCAACATCAACTTAACTACTTGCTTTAATTTCTTTAAGATAAAAATAATTTGGAAGATCCTTACCTACATTACGTGTATTACACTATAAGGTAAAATTTGTGATATATCAATTAAATATTTTACACTTAATTAATAAAAATAATACACGTATTTTTATATTATAAATCTAACAATCCGACGTAATGCATGTAAGAATTTTTCAAATAATTTTATTACATTACAATTGTATGATATTAAAAAATAAAGGCCCAGTGGACTGTGGCCTCAATAGCCGTTATGGTCACTGGGGATTGTGGGCTGAGTTGCGCAAGTAATATAAGGTAAAGCCCTGCACTGCTCTGCCGAAAGCAAAACGGACCGGAGACGACGAAGAAGGAAAATGGAGGAGAAGAAGAAGAAGTCAGTGGCGAATGCGATGAAATTAAGCGTCTTAATATTATTCTTGACATTTACAGCAGCTGTTTCAAGCGTCGACGACAAATGCTCTGCGTGTTACGCCGTTGCGGTAAACTCCATTTCAGATCCTTCATTTCATTGCACGTTTTCAGTTGTGTATTATTAAGGATCCGTAATTTAATTGACTAATGAACAAAACAGAAAATTAGATGAATAGTGGTGATAGTGTTTGCAGATTTGTAATAGTTAGTTAGTCAATTTTGATTAGGGAGAAAACTGTTGTTTAATGTCTGAATCTGATTCCAGCGGAAAATGGTTTGCAGGATGAGCTAGGGCACGGGCTTTCTAATGTGAGGTTTTATTTATTAATTTATTTTGTTTTTGCTTTGATTGATTCAATTGAGCAGTTTGTTTTTGTTTTGAGTTAGCATTCAAAAAAACGCTACATTTTATAGGAAAAACCAAAGAATCATTTGGATATGAGGAATCGTTTGAATTCTAAAGGTCAGCGCGAAGGAAAGGTGATCGATTACAGGTATTGTTGCTTCACTTTCTCCTTTCAGCTTATTACATTTGTAGGCTATTGGAAAATACACTATTGTTCCATTGGGTATTTGGGACAATGTGTAATTATATGTTTTCAAACAGAGTGAGTGAGCTTAGAGTTGTTGAACTCTTGGATGGGCTTTGTGAAAAGATGCAAGATTATACTCTTCAAAAGGTAATTTCTTTTCCGATCACTTTCTTTTCTTTCAGGCATGCCATGTTTCAGAAGTTTTTTTTTCTCTAATCACACTGTCTTGTTATTGCCTTCGCCGTGCACAAAAGTTGTGTGTGGTTTTTAGCATCTTTAGAAGATATGTTCCAATTTGATGGAACCTTAGCAGGTGCATTTGGAATATTTGTTTCCCTGTGTTAAAAATGTGGCATTCTCTGTGTAACTATTCTTGTGCCTTTTCATTATTTGCAGGTAGATTCAACTAGAAGCTTGTGGGTTAAAGTGGATAACTGGGACAATCTTACTACTAGTATGTACTTTCTTGAAGTTGCTGCTCTTAATCATTACTTCCTTTTACTTATGATGGAATACTATAAGCCTTTAACCAATTTGTCTTCCTTTTTTATTGAGCTATAGTTTTCTGCACTTTTACCATCCCTCTGTTGCTGTTTCATTTGAACAATTTGTGTACTTTGAGAATGGTACACGAGATATTGAAATATACTTTTTTTTTTTTAACTTTATGTTTATATGCCTAACTCAGCATGTTCAGTGTAAGTTTACTTGTTTAGCTCTTTGGATTAAGGTTTGATTAACTATTTCATTTTTAATAACCAATGTTCAATTTTTTTAATAGATAAGCAAGAAGCTCGAGCATATTCAAAAGCAATATCATCCTATTGTGGAAGGTGAGATTGCAAAATGGTCTTCATATGTTGTCTTATTTTAAGCCATTGTAAAACATACTTTGATTTTGTTAATTTGACTTCTGATCCAAAGGCATTAAAAGCCACTCATATATAGTGCACCGAGTATAATCCGTTTGTTCATATGGGACAGGTTACTGGAGGAAACTGAAGATGAGGTGAGTTTTGTAATCCTGATTATCCATTTCTAGTTTCAAAGGCTTTTGATTCATATCTAAAAGGCTAGTAAATTTAATGCTACTGATGTCAATTAACATTGCAGTTGACAGAATTGATAAAGAAAGGTTCTGTTAAAGTAGGAGGTGTGGGCAAGGTTCTATGTGAAGATTTGAGTAAGCATTGCACCCATTCAAGGTAATCTTGAATAGTAACATCAGATTTAATGCCTAAATAAGTCTAGTTGGTTATGCATGTTTCAACCTGCCTTGTGAGACGCATGACATAGAAAATCATATAAGTTTTTGTTGATAGCGAGTGGAGACTTAGCTTTAAAGGCTTAAAAAAGTGTGAGGCTTTGTAACATAACTTGGAAGTATCATTCCCATTTCTTAGCACAGGTTTAAGTTAACCTAAAGCATGACATCGAAAAGAACAGATATCATTACATGATTACATCATATATCCTCAGCTCAGAAGAAAAAAACAAAAAAAAACCGAAAGTTTCAAAATTTAAACCGACATTTCTGGCCGCATACACCAATTAAAATTACAGAAGAGAAATATTTCCACCTAGTGTGAACTTTGAAGTTTTGTTCAAATCAAATCATTGTTCTTTAGTAATGACTATTTTTTACAGTGAGCAACATTAAACTGGCGTGAAGTATTGTACTGTGATTTTTGTCTAACATGAATTTCCTGTTCCATGTGCAGCGGTTCTCATCAGGCGAATGAAAATAGTGATGAAGAATCAGATGGGGAACTCTGACTCACCCCTGTCAAAGAAAAGAGATGATGCCAACCTATTACCTTGTTACGCGAAAAATTTCAGCAGTTGAAGTTGGTAGTCTTGTTTCTGTAAAACTGCAAATTTTGTTTTTGTGCACAAGTGTCGGTCATTCATCAGTCTGTTACCGTTCGTACAAGTCAATGATAGTGATATGGTGATGCAAGAAAACCAGCACCATTATTTGTCATCTAATACGCTTTTGTCAATAATTGCGGCTGCGTGACTGACACATTTCCAATGTTACTTTCTCTTTCTCAAAGGTGCAGCCTTCTCTATTTTCATTAATCGAACACCCTGAATTCAGAATTTCATTATTGGGAGGTGCCTGATGGCTCCTCTTTCGAATCTTCTTTTCGTGGCACAAAACGGGAAAATGCCACCATCTTAAATATATACATATATATATATATATAAACATGAGACCAAGGTATCAGATAGAATACTGGCAGATAATGATTGATCAAAGACAGTTCAATAGGCTTTCTTTCTGTAGCTATGAAGACAACGTTTGCTTATCTATAGCCAAATCCAATATTTCTATTCAATTTTGCACTAAAAAAATTATAATTCAATAAATGATCAAAGGAAATATAATGCCTAATCGATTAACAAATAATAGAGATCCAACAAATTAAATGAGCATGGAAAAGCATACCCCCTCAATTGTTTTTCCAAGTTTATGTACATGGGAGAATGAAGAATGAGAGGAAGTAGTCTATGAAAACTAGACAGCTGAAAAATGAATTCATCCAAGTGGTACAACATAAATGACCTCAGATTTACAGGGGTTTGAAACTCAAAAGAATCACGTTCCCTGTTATCCTTATTTCCCTGAGCAAGGCTAAATGTCGGCCATGTCTAAGAGGACAGAAAAAGCAGCCTAGGGGCAAAAATTTGTCCTCACCACTTGTAAACCTTGAATGCAGTTTGTACATATATCACCAAACCAATCCCTTGTTTCATGAGTTACTGTCCAGTACACCCTTGAGTAAATTCAGACCTTCAGCTGATATGCTTCTTCTAACTCGGGATTGTGGAATCTCTATCCGAGGTGGTGGATCTGAGGAGAAACATATCACTATCACTGTTACATTGTCACACGTCTTGCGTCTAAGTGCCTCTGTAACCAACTCCCTCGAGCATCTTTCTGGATCATTATGGAGCATCAGTTCTCTCCTCACAATTGTTACCGCACACTGGCTGCTCATTACATCCCACAGGCCATCACAGCCCAGGATCAAAAATTCATCATCCTCCGTAAGATTTGTCTCCAGCAACTCTGGCTCTGCACTTAAAGGGCATGCAGAACCCTTTGGTCCCTTCATGTGCCAGTCACCTAAGGCACGTGCAACTGATAATTGGCCGTTGAGGTAACCATCGTATATAACTCCACCCAGTTTTTCAATCCTCAGCCTTTCAGATGTGCAATTTGGTTTGTGGTCTTTAGACATCTCAATTGCTCTGCCACGCTTCCCCAACACTGCTCGACAATCCCCAGCATTGGCAATTACCAAAGTCCTGAAAAAGTAAATTATTTCAACCAATCATGAAAACAAATCTCCAGTAAAAAGAAGACAGCAACAAATTCCAGATGACGAAAATCTACTTGTTGCGTGCATTCAGGAATAAGCGGACAGCAGTAGGCTTGTCAAGATCAGTAATTAATCTCAGAAAGATATAGTAATGATTTAGTTCTCCTGAAAAGGACGTCACAATAAGGAAAACTACAAATGTAGCCAAATGTTATTGAAATCTTACTCTCAACTTGTGCAAAGACAAATTGCATTGTTTCCTAATGAGCCTAGTCCAAATAGAGTTTAAATAGAACTTTGATTTGACGCATTGCTACTTCTGTGTTACTATTCACAGTAAACTTCTATTCTATAATTCAATCACTTCCACTCTTCTTTTTGCCTCTCTTAATAAAATTTTGCTGATCAATATTTGTAAAAAATAATCCACGGAGTCATTCATGCCATCTTCCATCCATGGAAGTATCTGTAGAGTCCAATATCCATCAGCTTCTAGACACTTTGGGCCACTATCCCTTAAACCTACATATACTCTTCTGGTACCAATAATAAAATATAAAATCAACAATAAAATATCAAAAGTAAATTGGAGGCATTACCTTCCAAAGATAAGGGCAGTTAGTGCAGTGGTGCCAGAGGAGATATCAAGTTTACTATCATCTGCAAATGCATAATCCGCCCTCAAAAAAGCACTTTTAATCGCCTTTTCCACGCATATAGGAAAATGAGAATCCTCAATAATGAACCTAAGTATATTATTTCTAACAAATGATGCAGCATCTATACCTCCATGCCCATCAAACACCTGTGCACATGTATCAACAAGTCCCAGTTAATGAAAATAGCCAAGAAACAAACTTTTGAAACTTAGGTCTTTGCTGCAAAATTGAGAAGTATTGCTACTTCCATTACACCAATAAAGTGATCATATAATAAAAAGGTAGTTCTTAGATCATTAAAACAAACACACATATCGAACGCTGTATGAATAGCTATTTTGTACACATATCTAGATGTTAATTGATTTGTATCTTGAAGGTATGAATGGTCAGAACAAGACTACTCACCCCATAGAAAGCTCCATAAGAGGGAAGGTTGCTGGTTGTGCCTAGATGTTCAATAAGATTATCTATACATACATGTTCATCCTCCATAAATTGTTTAGGTCCTCCTTCAGCGCAGCTCCCTGATCTAAAGATTGGTAGAAAATTGGAATTTTCATCAGAAGGAGACTTGCTAGTAACAATTCCAATTCCAACATCCGCTGCCTGGAAGAGATTTGAAATAAACATGTGATCAATGGAACATAAAATAAAACTCGCCATACAATGGGAAGAGAGCTATTATTATGAATGATGCAAAGTACTATAACATCCAAAGGTGGCAAGGACAGGACAGGAGAAAACAAAACAAACATACCAGATCAGCAGCAGCAAGCGTCCTCATAGAGCTCATACTATGGCGCATAACAGGGAGATGGCGAGGAGGCTTTCCATTAGTAGTAGTTTGTTTGAGATTATCCAAATTTTCAGGGTTGTGATTTTCCATGGATGATAGATTATTGTCCTTGCCAAGATAACCACCTTCTAACACAGTAAATGGAGGCGAAAAATCCATACCAGCAGCCATATAATCCTCTTCCCAATCCCAATCATAAACCAAATGATCACCACCTCAAAAGTTTACAACTTTACTTTTTCCCCTCAAAATCCCACCGATCTATTAAAATATCCCCAAACTATCTGTAACTTTCGAACAATAAAATCAGCCAAAATTACCAAATTCCTTCACACCAACAATTCGAATCAAGTAAAACTCAAACCTTCCCAGAAATGCCCCAATCCACCAATTCTCAACCAAATTATCCCAAAAATCTGCAACAATTCACCGGCACAAATAAACCCAAATCCAAGGTAAATTACGGAAATAATCTAACAGAAGCGATGATGGGTGATTGACGAAACCCTAAAAAAACACTTAAAACATAGAGGTGAAAAGGAAAGAGAATCAAAAGTTGTTGAAAAAAAAAATGAAAACTTTGATAGAATTGCAGAGAAAGAGAGAAGAAAGAAGTTTTAGTAACCTGTTGGCATTCGGTTGGGTGCTGGCGATTCCAGGTAACTCCAGTGGGATCTTCTAGCTGTCGCTGTGCAGGTAACTTAACCGACACGTGTTAGTTTTTGGTTGGTGAATCATTTGGTTGACCGGATGTTTGTGTTATTTCTCAATAGGTCCTGCCACTGCTTCCCATCCGTTGGATTTCTAAAACCGGAATCTGGACGGTTTCTGTTTTTTGTTTCCTTTGATGAGAGGTTAGGTTTGGTTAACGGCCGTTAAAATTAAAAAAATAGCAAAAAGGCCAAAAAAAAATAAAAAAAAAGAAGGGCTTGGATTTCAGTGGTACACGAGTCGGTGCTTTATTGGCCCAAACTTAAAATTTCGGCTAAGGATTATCATCTGAGTGCTTTTTTACGCGAATTTCTATACGACATGGGAAATTTCTAATTTTAATAATAGCAAAACTATGGTGGTATAAGTCGCATTTCGATTTGGAACCATGATGAATGCTATGGTGGTGAAATGGTAGACACGCAAGATCCAAAAATCTTTAATACTAGTTGTTAATAATTTTTTTATATTTTTATGATTTAACAGGATTATTCAAGATAAATTAGTCAATAAAATTAAATAAATGTATTGCACCTTTTGTAGTAGAGTGCTACTAAGGAGACTAGGGTAAGAATTCTGTATGTCCCCCAAAAAAAAAACTTGTCAAACAACTTAAAAATAATTAAAAAAATCATTAGAACTTGTTAAGTTATAAATTATAATGTAAAAATTGAAAAATTTTAAAGGGATAATATTAGCTTTACCTCCGAGTCGTTTAAAAAAATATTAAATAATTGATATATCATTTAAAAATTTAAATATTAATTTAGAATTGTATTTATTTCAATTAAGGGCGTTAATTTCATCTGTCTATGTGTATATATTGCCAATTAAATGAGTGATACTAATTTATTATTATTAAATAGTTAATATAGGTATAAATGGTTACGTAGAAGTTTATGAAATTATATTTATTTAAATTAAAGTCCATTAATTTGATTTGCTTATGTACACGTTCGGCTATAATTAAACATTTTTTTTGTTTTTTTTATGAATTAGGGGAGAAAATGAATTGAGATGGGTAGTAGGCATATGGTATGGGTTTAATGAAGAAGGAGGGGCGAAGTAATGATTTAGAAGGTGGTTGTTGCGGTTCCACTTTGCATGGATTTTGTTGGGAAGCAATCATGGGACTTTGCCGACGTTTTCAATGATTGATTCTGTTGGTGCTGCTAACTTTTTGCAATCTTAAACCAATGTACTATCTATCTGTCTGCTTTCTCATTCTTTGCATTGCACTATGATCATAAAATCTTTGATCAAATCACAGAAAATTTTGGTCTGTGACTTTGAGGGTGCTGTATTTGGTAAAGGCTAGTA
>CATIWK010051157.1:0-10339 GCA_949634005.1 Mallotus japonicus | reverse complement strand
TATATATATATATATATAATTGAAAATATATATACATAGCTTAAAATATAAATAATTAGTTTATAAATTGACTATGACTTGAAATTAAAAAATTCAAAGAGTTTGAATTAAAAATAAAAATAAAATAATTAGTTTATAAATTAAAAAATGATTATTTACATATTGGCAATTAATAAATTAAATGAGAAAAATAAAATAATATATATATATATATATATATATATATATATATATATATATATATATTAAAAAAATTTCAGTTCAAAACCTGAACCGGAACTGAAGCCGATGGTTCGAAACAGCCGATTTGCGGTTCCATCTAGGAAGGAACCGGTCCTCCATACGGTTCAGGGCCGGTTCAGACCGATTCCAGATTTGACTGATTTCGGTTCATGTTTGACCGAATCTATTTTGGTTCCGGTTCAAGATCTGAACCGGCCCGTGGCCATGTCTAAATGCACCAATGGATTATACTGATTTGAACCTGGATGAAGATGATGATCCTTTACCTCGGAATTTCAAATTCCCTGACATGAAGAAGTACTCTGGGATAGAGGACCCGCATCTACATCTCAAGCAATATGCAACGTGTATGAAATCCACTGGATTGACTAAAGCTCAAATAGTCAAATAGTTCCCTATGAAGGTGCACCGATCCGTTCGTATTATGCCCTGGAACCGCATGTCCAATTCGACTGGAAGGAACTATGTGTTGCATTTGTGAAACAGTACGGCCTCAACGTTCAGCTAGATGTATCTTTGAGGGATCTGCAGAATACAAAATAGAAGTTCAGCGAGTCTTTTGCTGACTATCTCATGTGCTGGAGAGGGAAGTTAGCACAGATGAGACATCGACCCGTTGAGTTAGATCAATTGATGCTAGCAATGGAAGGTTGGGTCCCAATATTATCTAGAAAGTTGAAAGACCTCGGCAACTTTGAGGAGTTGTACTAATTTGGGGTCCAAAAAGAGTCAGACTTGGCCCAAGAGAAGAGATTCTTCGAAGGAAGATCTCGGAACAAGGAAAGAGCCGGTTTGAGCAGCAACGTACAAATCGATGCTATTAGGCCACAACCAAGCAATAGTGTGCAAATTAACGCTGTCAGAGAGCCCCGAAGATTCTCAAATTTGGGGTGACCTCTCTCTAAGGTTCTCGAAAAGCTGATTAAGAAGAACCTGCTGCGACCCTTACCTTCACAACAACCCGCACCAAATGCTAACCCAAAACTCTTCTGTAAATTCCACCAGACCGTCGGGCATGAAACTAACAACTGTGCTTGGTTGAGATATGAAATTCAAGACCTGATTGATGCAGGTAAAATTATCGACCCTGAAAGTAGAAAGCCAAACACACAAAACAACCCCTTACCAAATTACCAAGTCATCCCACCTCTAAATGCACCCATCCTCATGATCGGTACAGGTTTAACGGAGGAACAAGTGTTTAACTCCTTTGTTGACACCACTCCTGAAATACTAAAACCCGAACTAAAAGACCTAAGTCAGAAAGAGCAACCTGTAGAACTTCCAGTACATATCTTGGACATATGGAGTTCTGATGACGAGAATGAGAGGCAGATTGATCTGTGGGAAGACAAGGAGAGTAAGACAAGTCAGCCAGTTGGGAAGGTTAAAGAGAAAAAAGAAGAGAGCAAACCTATCAAACCAGAACTGGAAGAGGCGGAAAGCTCAGAAGGAAAGGCAAAGAAAGAAGAGATAATTGCTAGTGTCTAGGAGCTACTTATGCATTCCAGGGACCACAGGGAAGCATTAGTTCTGGCTCTGGATCAAAGGAAGATCTCTATGGGATGTACACCTGAACAGATGGTTGGCTCGTTAACAGAAACTCCCCAAGGAACCATCGTGTTTTTTGATGATGATCTACCTTTAGAAGGAAGGGACCACCACAAGGCTTTATTCATTAAAGCTGAGGTGAAGGGGAAGATGACGTGTTGTGTAATGGTGGACAACGGTTCTACCATCAATGTATGCCTGCTGAAAATCTTACCAAAGTTGGGATTGACTGTAGCCGATCTGAAGTAGTTATCAAGGCTGATGATGATACAAGAAGGAATATGGAAGGGACGTTCAGAGCATTGGTCAAGACGGGACCCATTGAGGCTTGGATTGATTTGCATGTGATCGATATCCCTGTGACCTTCGCTATTCTGCTGGGAAGGCCTTGGTTTCATCCTCTAGGTGGTGTGCCATCCACCGTTCACCAGAAAATCAAATTTCCACATGAGGATAAAGTTGTCACCATATCAGCAGAAACTAAGGCTGCTATAGTTGCACTGAAGTTGGCACCTAAGGAAATTCCTAGAAGTCCCAGCTTTGAAGTTTGTGTGATTTATAACGAGGCTGAGATAAGTGAAAAGGTTGTGGGAATGATGTGAAACATGGATTTCTTTCCTGATTTAGGATTAGGGAAGAATCAGTAGGGTACGCCTAGGCATGTGGAGCATGAAACACTGATTCTGTAGCATGGAATAGGGTATGATGGAGGTGATAGTCCTAAAGGGGAACTCGATATTTGGGACCAACTTGAGAAGGAGGAAGCTGAATATGAAAGGCAGGCCCTGTGAGAGACTTTTATGAAGGAAGGCACCGGTTATCCTTACAGCGGGGCTCCCGAACCTATTCTGATGGCTAGAGAGGTGATTCCGAGGTTCGAGATCTTTACTGAGTACGTGAATGGGATACAGAAGGCTGATACTACAGATGTCCCTCTAGAAGAACTGATAGTGGCCGAAGAAGAGCCTGAGGAGGACGTTGCTGCTCTGGAAGTAAAAGACATCGATGGTCTGGACAAGGAGTTGGATCTCGAGACCTATGTTCTAAATTCTATCATGGATCTTTTTTATGATGATTTTGATGTTTATCTTGCTTCTTTGTTTGAAACTGATGACTTTTTCTTTTAAAAAATGAATGCAATGAAGTCTAACTTTGCTTATTTGTGTGATGTGTTTCCTAATGGTTATTCTGTTTGTGATGATCATTTCATGCATATATTTGACATTAATTCCACACAAACTGAATCATTTAATCTAGGCACAAATGATAACCCTAAAAATATATTGCTTGCTTCTGATTTAACTCATGAAGAGAAGGAAAAAATGAAAGAAACGTTAAGAAGAAGATAGGAAGTATTCGCGTAGGGTTACGAGGATATGCCGAGCATCGATAGGGAAATCGTAGAGCACAGAATCCCTATGTATCCTCACATATCATTGATAAAGCAAAAGAAAAGAAGATTAAGACCTAAATGGGCTCTTTTGGTCAAAGAAGAAGTAGAGAAGCAGCTGAAGGCGAAATTCCTAGAAGTGGTAGAGGACACCCACTGGTTGGCAAATATAGTCCCGGTTCCCAAGAAGGACGGAAGGGTCAGAATGTGCGTGGACTATAGGGATTTGAACAAAGCTTGTCCGAAAGATGACTTTCCACTACCACATAGTGACACCCTTGTCAATAGTGCGGCTTCTAGCGCAATGTACTCCTTCATGGATGGCTTTTTAAGATACAACCAGATCATGATGGTGGTGATTGATAAGCTGAAGACATCATTCACCACTGAATGGGGTATCTATTATTACACAGTCACGTCATTTGGACTGAAGAACGCAGGGGCTACTTATCAGATAATGGCCACTACCTTGTTGCACGACATGATCCACAAAGAGATAGAAGTGTATGTTGATGACATGATGGTAAAGTCTCCAACCAGAGAAGGTCATTTTGAAGCTCTGGACAAGTTTCTAGTAAGGGATGAGAAATATAATCTCAGATTAAACCCAAAGAAGTGTATTTTTGGGGTAACGTCTGGGAAACTGTTGGGGCACATTGTTAGCCAGAAAGGAATAGAAGTTGATCCGAATAAAGTTAAAGCGATACGTGAAATGCCTACGCCCAAGACAAAGAAGGAAGTTAGGGGATTTATTGGGTGACTGCAATGTATCAGTAGGTTCATAGCCAAGTTGACTGCTATTTGCGAGCCAATCTTCAAGCTTCTGAGGAAGAATAAACCAGTAGTTTGGGATGACAAGTGTCAACATGCTTTTAAAGCTATTAAGAATTATCTGATGAACCCTCCGATTCTGCAGCCATTGAAGCCGGGTAAACCTCTGATTCTTTATTTGGAAATTGAGAAGGATGCGATAGGGGCTATGTTGGCACAGGAAAGCGAGGGGAAGGTCGAGCATGCGGTGTATTACTTAAGTAAAAAGATGTTGCAGTATAAGACCAACTACAGTCTAGTGGAGAAGATGTGCTTAGCCGTGATTTGGGCAACGAAGAAGCTTCGTCACTATTTCCAATCTTATAGCATACAAGCAGTTTCTAAACATGACCCTCTAAGGTATCTTCAATAGACACCTTCACTTACAGGAAAGCTAGCCAGGTGGTTAGTTCTACTCATTGAGTTCGACATAGACTATATAGCAAAGAAGGTAGTGAAAGGGAGAGCAGTAGCATATTTTCTAGCCCAGAACCCGATAACCGAAAAACATAAGTGGGAATTAGAGTTTCCTGATGAGCATTTAGCAGCAATAGAAGTACAAGGATGGAAAATGTACTACGATGGAGCAGTCAACAATCGGGGAGCGGGTATTGGTGTAATCCTAGTCACGCCGGAAGGAGAAATGATCCCGATGGCAAAAAGGCTTGAGTTTGAGGTGATGAACAATCAAGCTGAATATGAGGCTTGTATTTTCGGTTTGGAAGCATTGCACAGTGTGGGGGCAGAAGATGTTGTTATATACGGAGATTCCATGCTGGTTGTGAAATAAGCTTCTAGAGAATGGGAGGTGAAAGAAGACCGACTGCATTTGTATTGGGATTATTTGGTTACTGTTTCATTGCCTTTTACTCAGTGCAAATTTGTTCATCTCCCAAGAGAAGAGAATCATATAGCAGATGCCCTAGCTACTCTGGCTTCTATGTGGGAAAGTGGAAAGCGGACCGAAGTTAAACCTCTAGTTCTAGTAAAGTCCCGATATCCTTACTATAAAGAGATAAGAGTAATGCCATTGGATGCTGCTGAAAGACCTTAGTTCTATAACCTGTAGCGATATTTAGAAACAGGACAGTTCCCCGAAGACGCGGAGAAGAAAGAAAGGATGTCTTTGAGAATATTGTTGCAATAATTCATAAGTTATAACGGGATGTTGTACAAGAGGATGCCAACTGGTGTCCACTTGAGATGTGTCAATAAGGCTGAGGCTCAGAAGCTTATGGAGACAGTGCATGAAGGAGTATGTGAGCCACATATGAATGGAACAGTCTTGGCAAAGAAGATAGCTCGATAAGGATACTTCTGGCTAACCATGGAGACAGATTGTGTGAAGTTTGTAAAGAGATGTCATAATTATCAAGCTTATGGCGATGTCAGTCATTTACCGTCTATGGAACTACAAGGAATGGACTTCTCCGTGGCTGTTTGTAGTTTGGGGAATCGACATCATCGAGGAAGTGAGACTGAAACCATCGAACGGTCATCGATACATCGTAGTGGCTATTAATTATTTCTCCAAATGGGTTGAAGCGGAGTCGTACACTACTGTCAAGTCGAAATAGATGGCAAGGTTCATTGAGAAGAATATAATTTACTGATATGGATTGCCTCATCATGTCGTCACTGACAACAGCATCCAATTTTATGCTGAAACTACCGCTTTGCTACAAGAATACAAAACTGAACATCACAAATCGTCTCCATACAGACCACAAGCGAATGGTGCAGTAGAAGTTGCAAATAAGAATGTGAAAAGGATCATTGCTAAGATGTTGGAGAATTATAAGGATTGGGTGGACTATTTGCAATTGGCACTATAGGGATACAGGACTACTGCCAGGACATCGACGGGGTCACCCCATATTCCTTAGTGTATGGATGCGAAGATGTACTGCTAGTAGAGGTGGAAATTCGATCGTTAAGGGTTCTGTTGGAATCTAAAATCCCTGAGTACTAGTGGGTGGAGAGCTGTTTAGCGCAACTCACGTTATTGGAAGAAAAGAGGATGAAGGCCATGTATCATTCGCAACTGTATCAAAAGAGGATAGCCCAAGCCTATAACAAGAAAATTAAGCCAGGGAAGATCAAAGAGGGTGATTTAGTATTGAAGCTCACAAAGTCAATCATGACCGACTTGCGGGGTAAGTTAAAGCCTAATTGGGAAGGTCTGTATCTGGTGAAAAAACTATTCTCCAAAGGCACTGTTATTATATCTTATCTAGAAGGGAATGAATTTAGAGAGCCCATTAACCTTGATAAGCTGAAGAAATACTTCCTGTAAGAATCTAGTTAGGGAGAAAACCTCGTAATGGGGCTGTCTAGGCAGAAATTAGAGACTAGAAAAATGAAAGAATAAAAATTCATGCTGGATTGAAAACCTTGAAGGAGGCGGTCCAGGAAAAAGTTAAGGACGTGTAAAAGGAGAGAGAGAGTGAAAAATGGTTAGTTGAAAAACTTGCAAAGGCAAGCCAACTAACGACGTGAGATATGTCAGAAGCAAAATGTATATGCATATTGTGCTCAAATTAAATGAAACAGATTGTTCTAATTATTTTTAAGCATTGTATTAAATGTCTATTAAAAACCGTTTAACTACAAAAGGGAATATTATCTAGCAAAAAGGGAAATGATGACTTAATTTATAACCTAATTTTGTTTCCTTTTCTTTTGATGAACATTCTGAGCGCTCGATGCTTGCAACTCTCTCATTCTTTTACTTCTAATAAACTCATTTTTTTCTATCTGTTACAACTGAATCCACGCCTTGTACTGATCATCAATGGATGGATCTCCGTTGTAGTCTATGTCCCTCTGAATGGCTCTTCGAGGCCAGGTAAAAACTAAGTTTTTCAGAAAGTTCTGAGAAAGGGGTCTTGGTTTGAATTCATGCACAAGCTCTGGGATGAGTTATTTTTGCCCGTACTATTAATAGAGGTGCACAAGATTGTAGAATGTGGCAAAATGGAGGCCGGCAACAGGAACACAGTAAGTGTAAGAGCGGAGAGTTATATATTGCAATCTCTACCATGGGCACATCCATCGGATCAAAGTATCAGGGAATGTTGAAAGCTAACCTCGGAGATCTCCTGGTATAGGATGCAATCTTCTGGTTCTGCAATACTTGGCTTTATAGCATGAAATGACCGGGGGAGGATCTAGCAGTCCTAGTTTCTCATGAAGCCACATCTGCCAATGTGGTAAACAAAATATTTGGAAATGATAGAATGACGGAATGTACAAGCAAGAAGAGAAGACTAACCTCTAATAGCAGCAGACTCCCAGTTAATCACTTGGTTGATGAGAAGTTATCCAGTCCGATGATGGTTTCTGCTAGAATGAGAGGGAATGGGTTGAGCCCCTCTTTCGCTTGACCCAAAATGTGAAGGACTTTGGAATCGCAATTCCCAGAAAGGGAAACGAGCAGAAATTGGGCATACAGATAGAGGGCCATCATCCGAGGCCAATAAGTTGTTGTTCTATCCACGTCTGAGACAATCTTCATGAAGGATTCTAACTCAATTTCAAAGCCGAGAATGCGGTGAGCTGAAGACTGAGGTGAAAGATTAAGCATCTGGGCCATCTGATATTGAATAGAGTGCGGATTCGAAATTCCAAGAGGAGCTGCAAGTTGAGAAGTGGAATCCATGCTACAACCTGATATAGCTTTGAATTCTTCCGGCAGAGGGCATAGTTCTACAGTACTAAACTGGAAAATGTGTTTTTGAGGATCCCATGATTGAGATGTAGCATGGAGGAAGGGGAAGTTGATTCTCCTAGCATGTAATGATTTAAAAATCGATAAGTGGAACAGCTCCAGTTTGGCCCATGATTCCCCATCTAAGCTTTTCAAGATCGATTGCAGTCATTTAAGGCTTCTTTCAGTCATTTTTTAGGGTTTTAGTACTGTTTAGAGAGAGAAAATAGAGGTTGAAGATGAAAAGGAGTTGCAAAAATGAGGAACTGATGTCTTTAAGGGAAATACAGGACTGGTAATGAGGCGATCGCCTCCTTGAAGAGGCGACGCCTCTTAATCCAAGAGGCGATCGTCTCTTAGCAAAGAGACGATCATTTCTTGAGAAAGAGGCGATCGCCTCTTCACCAGAGAGCCAAGAGGCGATCGCCTCTCCACCAGAGAAATGAAGTTGAATATCTCGAGAAAACTGCATGATTCTGACTGAAAATACAAGATTCACCTGTTAGAAAAGAGATTTACCCACACAAAGACATTCATTTGTTCCTAAAAATGTGAATAAATGAGATTGATTTAGCGAGTGTTCAGTTTATATGAAAAATGAATGAACAAATGTGTATAAAAATAACTGCTAAAACATCAGAACTAAGCAGTAAATGTCAGTATATCTCAAAAAGGGGGGTCCTAGGCTACAGATGCACGCCCTACTCTATATCTTTCTAGTCCCCAACGTCGTCCCTGGCACCTGGAGCGGCCGCGGTCTGATCCTCACCATCTGCCCTATCCTCGACGTCCTCGTTCTCGTCCTCATCTTCGTCAATCTGAAGGACCTCGATCTGAAGCTCAAGGGCAGTGATCCTCTCCTGGCTTGCTCTATCCAGGTCCTGCACACAAGTATGAGGTGAGAAAGACATACATACATGCATACATGTAGGAATAGGAGGAATGCTTACCCTCCATTGCTGAGTGACCTCCAGTAGGTAGTCTCTCTGAGCCTCGATCAGTCTATACATGTACTGACCCTACTCTAACTGAATCTGCATTATTGATAAGATGATCAGTGTTAATAAATATTTCGAGAATGATTTGATAGACAGGTTTGAGATGAACCTACATGAGTGGTGCCCGTGAGAACGCAAGCCGGATCGAGGTCCTCGTCCAATCTCAAGAATCGACTAGACATCTCTCCAAGAGGGACCCAACATCGAACCAGAGAATCAGGCACATAAGCGAGACTGTTGATCACTGCTGGAATAGAGGAACTAGAAGAGCCAGTGGGAGGTCCACCCTGCTGTGTTGCGGCTGATGTACCCGCATCACTTTGCTCTGTGCGAGGCCACTAGGAGGCCCTCTCCTGTGTCGGAGGTCTAACTCAAGCTGCAGGTCCTGTAGCCGCAGCCTATAAACAAAGAACTACATCAAGACCTAATAGCTTAAAGAGAAGTGAACTAAGAATAAGAAGCATACCTGAGAAGTGGACCCGATGGTAAGGGAGACCCACTGTAGGAGGTGAGATCGAATAAAGTCCAAATATCAACTCTTTACCTGCACTGTGTGATCGACAGCTGGCTCTCCGGTGACAGTTTGATCAAACTCCTCGCCCTCCAGCTCGTGTGTCCAGAAGAGATACCGAGGAGGAGACTTCGGGACATGTCTGACTCAGGGACCTCCGCTCTAGTTGAGGACCCTCTCCCTGAGGTACCATACCCGAAAGCCGGGATCTTAAAGCAAGATTCTCCGTAAAGAGAGGGGCCTGGAGTGCACCATCTCAGGGTTCCACCGGTTCTTGGGACCCCATGGATCACTCCGTATCTATAAGAAAGGTAACGGATAAGTAAATGTAATCAAATGAAATACTAAAAGAGTTTGTTTTGTTGTTTTAGGTACCGCCTCAGGAGTCGAGGAGTTCATCCGCTCCCTATGAACATGAACGCGAGCCAGGTGCCTCCTCAAGACTCAGCTAACACCCCACGTTTGAATAGCTGGAAGATGATCAGCAACGCGGGAGATCCCTGTGATCAGCTCCAGCTCTAGTCCCCAGACCTACAAAAGAAATTCATCAACAAGCAGTAATAATATTATGAATGCACTTCAACAAACGCACGGAATGATTCGTCGTGATTCACTTTGATGAATTACACCCAAAACACAATAACTTTGCCCAAGATTCTAAGAAACAAGTCGAATGATCGGAAAGATTGAAATTTAGCCTATTTAATTGACTTAAACTCCAATTTTGAATGCCACAAAGGTTTGATCAAATCCCTTGATAAGTTCAGGTTTGTATTCTTTCAAGAACACGAGAAAACAAGCAATTTATGCTTAAGGTCGAATTTGACTCAAATAATTCTGAACAAAACTTCTAATCTATCAAATAATGTACATAAATCTTCCTTTTATAATGCTAAGGAAGTGACTTAGGCTAAAGACTCCTAATTAGCTAATGTTTCCTTCTTAAAGTAGGAAACAAGTACTTAAAACTAAAGCAAACTTATCCTATTTGATTTGGGTCGAATTTAACATGAATTAAAACCTAAAAACACTAATATAAAACCTAATTAAAGTCTAAAAACGAATTCTAACAAAGAATTAGGCCCAAACATGATTTGGCCCAAAGTAAGCTTAAAATAAGCCTTAAA
>CATIWK010051046.1:0-12271 GCA_949634005.1 Mallotus japonicus | reverse complement strand
TGTGTAACCATTTAAAATTTAAAAAATTGTGATTTTAAATTTGAAAATTAAAGAACAACAATTTTTATTTTATTAAAATAAAAAGGATTAAAGTGTTAGTTTTTACAAAACATAGTTTGTATAAAATAGAGGGAGTAAAATATCCTATTTATTAATATACTAACGAAAAATTTAACGGAGGGCCTTAAATGTTGACGAAATTAAAACTGAGAGATGTAAATGTTCGATTTTCAAACAAGAGGGAGGAGAATTGGAATTAGGTCAAACCTTAAGGAGGTAAATGTAATTTTCTCTTTTTTTTTGAGAATAAAAAAAAAATTCCCCAACTTACTCCAGTTCAATTTGTAACATAAAATTAAATATTTTTTTTTAATCATCAAGTGTAACATATATTTCTGATACTTAAAGTGTCATTAATTCAATTGTAAAGTGTAATCCACCAATTGTAAATAAAAATTTTCTTTATACGGTAAATATAAAATTCAAAATTAACAACCAATCCTATTGGCTGGTAACGTTAAATTTTATTATTAAAGACTTTTACTGTTTTTATAATTCTGTGTGGATTAAATCGGATTCAGTTAACTCTAGATGCCTGTTATTCATCCAAAAAAATTGATTTTAAAAATTAAATTTCTTTAATTCACTTATAAAAACATTAATTATTTTTTCATATTAATAAAAAAAAAAAACAAGAATCATGTAGTTTTGAGATATATATCATCATTTTGTGGTCTACATGTAGTATGGTTCACCCTACAAGCACCAAATCAGATTTTTTTTATCCCTCTTATCACCAACAAACTTCAAAGACGTAAACATGTCCAAGTGAGGTAGTGGCACGTCACCACCAAAAGAGAGAACCGATGTATCTGATGACGTGGTAGATAAGTACAGGTCACTTTCTTGATGTCTAATTATAAACACGTGGAGGGACCGTGTATGACGTCACTCACACGTTCGATGACGTGGCAGTTTGATTTGAATTATATGTTTAGGCCTACGTCAGCATCGCGCACCGTCGGCCTGAAGCTGTTTGTGTAGGTACGCGGTTTTCTACTTCAGTTCACTGTTTTGTTATCCCACCACCAAACAATCCTTTTCTGTAACGTGATTCATGAGGTTTTCTTTTTTTTTTTTTTTTTTCTAAAAATTAATTTTTCAGAAAAATTTTACTACGATTGAATTTATAATATAGAAACATGTATTTTATTTTTATTGATCAAATAAAAAATATATTAGTGATATGCTACAAATCCTACAGTAGGATGTGCTAATTTTTCTTTTGAATAATTTTACTACTGGTTTTTTTTTTTATTAAATCAGATCAAAAATAATTTGTAAAATATAATAAGATGTAAAATTTAAATTTTATCGTTATTAATTTATATCTAATTTACAAAAAAATATCTACATATATTTAAATCATCATATCTTTTTATTAATAAAAAATTAATAATAGTGAATTTCAAAAATTTTATAAAGAAGTAATTATTAAGTTACTCATTTATTATTACTTTGTTTAAATATGTTAATTGTGTAATAAATTATAATATTTAAATATATTATCCGACAAAATTTGACTGATAAATTAAAATGAGATGGTTGATTATAGAATCACTAAAAATACCTTCTTTTTTTTTTTTCCTAATTTGTTGAGAAGTTACTATATGATGGAAACTATTGATTTTTTATCAATATTATTTATAATAATCAAGCAATTGCCATGTAATAACTATAATTTTTTTTTTGTTACAATGATGAAAATAACAGATTACGTAGCATGAAAATTAAGTTGGTGGTAGTAATTAATATAATAACCAATGAATCACAAAAGATTATCATTATGTTAGAAATGAATAGCAATTCTTTATTTATTATGTAAGCTTGTCGTAGGCATAATCAAATTAAAATTTTTTGGGTTAATAAGAAAGTCATATAATGTAAATTTTAATAGACTATATAATAAGGCGTAATCCTCTCCTTTTATCGACGATGGCAGAAATTAAACCCTATCTTTTATGATATTTTTAGAAAGAAAATACTACTTGTTTACTTCCTGGCAAATTAATTTTTTTTTTTTTGTCAATCCATAGAGTTTTAAATACTTTAATTTTTCACTACAAAAGAAAAGAATAGAAAGAAATGAAAGTTCGAATCTTATTTTTTACATTTTGATGTTCACACTTTTTGCGAATTGTATGACTACTTTAGAACAAATTAGATTTTATTTCAATAGTCATTAGACATTGCCAGCTACATTAATTTATGAGCATACGACATCATTCTTCCAGCTACTTAGTCTCTAATTTTTGGTAAACGTCACTAGCTATTGTTCACATCATCATCAACCATGTTGTTGCCCCTTTAATAAATTACACATTCGACAACATTTATTAAAAATATTAAAAATATTTTCAAATTCAAAAATTGTAATTTTTCAATATTAGTGGAAAAAATGTTTATAATATTAATATTAATAAAAATCATCATCACCAAAAAATTAAATAATTTAAAGAAATTGTTCTGTTTAACGCATTAATATGTCAAGATTCACAATTTAACTCTCCTACTTCCAGTTCAAAAAAATATAAAAATCACTATATTTATAATAAGTAATACATGAAATAAATAATTACTTATATTATTTTTTAGAGAACAGAAACATATACACATATATAAATGTTTGTTAATTTAAATGTTACAAATATTATTATTATTATTCTTATTATTATGTTACTTAGAGTTTAATTTTTTTGAGTTTTTTTAAAATAAGTGGGAGTTTTAAATTTATAATGGTCTGAAATTGAACCCATGAATTATGATGCTATAAAAGAAAATTTTTGCCATTTGACCGATCAATTTTTGACATTTTTATAGTTGTTATGAAGAGTTTTTATAATATATATATATATATATATTAGAAGCAAAAATTGACTGTATTAATGACCTAATAACAGAAAAATTTTGTACATACATACGTATTGTTTTTTTTTGAACAACCATACATACGTATTGTTAACCATATATATATATTTTTAAAAAATCTGAAGAAACAAAAGAGTCATTATCGAAAGAAGATGTGGGTGCCCATTTACATTACATTACATGTGACTCTAATAATATAAACAAAATAAAAACTACAAATAGCCAAGAAAATGACACCATTCAAAACGTCATCCACGACTCTATTCCAGCACACCACACCGTCTATATAAATAAATATATTTCAGTTAAATCATATTAACATCATTTATGAAAATTTGGTTTAAATAAAATAAAAAAATTTTGATTAATTTTTGTTGGTTAAAGAGGAAAAAGATTTTTTTTTTAAGTAAAATTTTGAGTTTAAATCTTATATATGAAGAAATATTAATTGCGAGAGAATTATCTCCCTTAATTCGGCATGTGAGTATCATATATCAGTACATCAAGGACAAATAATAATAATAATAATAACAATAAACAACTACTGAGATTAGTTGATATACGTTGTTATCGTTTATGCAACATTTTACGTTAGAGTTGTGATATATATAGTTATGTTAAATAATGATGTATACAATTATAGTAAATAATAGTTGAAAGATTTTTATCACCTTTATAATTCTATCTGAATTAAACTAGATTAGTTAGAATTTAACAGGTTGAAATACCAATAATTCAGACATAATAATAATAATAATGTTGTGTATAAACAGGGAAAAAATTCCCCAGCGGCCGTTGACGCCCAAATAACCCTTCTTTGTAGCTATATACCAAGTCTCCTCTTCTCCGTTATATAAATATATGGACACACACGCATACACCGCATACATCAAACATTGCCCAATACACCAATAAATCTTCTCTATCTTCATCTCTGTGTTTAAATCTCTAGCAAGAATGCAGCAGGCAATTCCTTACAAGTCATGGCTGCCTATGTACACCAATACCAATAAGCCTCTTCTAAATTTTACTACTGCTACTAGTGGTGGTGCTAAAGAAGCTTTTAAAGGGTACTCAAGAAACATGAGCAACATGGTTCAAGACAATGCTATTATAGTGTTTGCTAAGAGAGGTTGTTGTATGAGTCATGTTGTGAAGAGGTTGCTATTAGGTCTTGGTGTCAACCCACCAATCTTTGAGATCGATGAACAAGATGAGCTTAGTGTTTTTCAAGAATTGGAAATGATTGTTAATAATGGTGTTGTTGTTGATGATCATCATCATCATAACAATACTAGTAACAAGGTTCAGCTTCCTGCTGTTTTCATTGGTGGTAAATTGTTTGGAGGATTGGACAGGCTTATGGCTACACATATATCAGGAGACTTGGTGCCTATTTTGAAAGCAGCTGGTGCCTTGTGGCTTTAACTTGATCATATTGCTTCAGTTTTGTTAAATTTCTTTGGCTAACTTCTTTATTATTCTCTGATAGCTGCTGTTTGCTTCATTTAATTGTTAACTTTTTAAGTTATATATAGTTTTGAGGTTGTAATTTATTACAAAGAAAGAAACACAGATTTGATTTGTTTTTTTTTTTTTTCCTTAAATTTCATGTCTTGTATCCTTGATCTATGGAATTCTTGTTTTTCTGTAATTTTACTTGGAAGAGGGCATAAGACTTCAGGTTTTATATTGACTTTTGGTATTTAAACAAATTCCACAGCTGTTTCCAGGCATCATCTTGTTGTTAAAGAAAAAATTAATGAGGATTGCTTATTTTCTGCATCACATGACAACCTAACATGTGTTTGATTTATGTAGTAATGAGGTGGGATTTTTAAGCCATCATTCATTTTACCATCATCAACAGCTAATCCTTATGTAATCGCTACTTTTTTTTTGAGAACATATTTAAAAAGTATAAGCGATTTCAGGATTTCAGGATGAATATGTCATATTGATATTCCAAAATATTATATAGTGAGTTATAAATCATTTCACCAATTCACAAATCAACGGCTGTAAGATTCAAAACCACCCCCGGCAATGATGTATATTAATTGATGGCAAATAATTGAGATACAAGTTAATCACCAATCACAAAAATTGCAGTGAGAAACCGAAATGAATGCTCAAGTCAAATGTTCATGTTTTAAATGTCAAAAGATTTGAATTGAATGGAAATCTGAAATGTTTCTGCTCTAGTTGAATCTTTTCAATGGCTTGATCTTTGACCAAGTTATGTATGCTTTTACGTTCATTCATTAATGGAAAATAGTGTGTATACATCCTTGTATCGCATCAAACACAACAAATAAGGATCACACTGGTGTGGCTTTTTGGCTTACAACAGTCAAAGCGTATCTAACCATGAATCAAATTCATCCAAAACACTAGACTTGGTTACAGACTGAGATTCAGAAGATTGAATCTCCTTGGGGAGAGGCGTCACTTTCACCGCCTGATATGAATTATTTTGGTTCGACAAATTAGATGTTTCCTCAAGTAGATCATCGAGTAAATCATCCAGTTTGGCAGCTGTAGAAACAGGTTTTGAAGAACTCGTGGTGTTTCCCGTGAGTTGTAGCAGTGGTCTAGGAGTCACTTCTTTGGACAAGGATAAAGCAGCAGACGTGAAGCCAGAAGAACCAACCAATTTGGTCTCTTTAAATGAGTCGAGAAGCATATCGAGTTCTGCCTCAGCAGTTGTCGACTCGAATGTGGATGGCTTCTTCTTGGGTTCTGCAATAGAATTCGCACTGCATTCTGCAGGAGACCCCATAGTTCTGCTATCCTGAGTTGAACTGAGATCATCCTTAGTTTGATTTGTAATATCCAATCCTTGATTAATCAAAGTAGGTTCCAAGTGGCCATTCATGGTGGATCCCGATGCTATAACCTCACAACTCTGGTTTGCAACCTTATTTTCCTCCAATAAATTTACCAAATCTTCGGAGACTCTTGAAGTTACTTCCGTTTCAACTGCTTGCATTTGGTCTGATTCCAGGCTGCTAATTGCCGTTGTTCTATGGCCAGACTGCAAACAAAGCATATTACTTTTTAGTGCGAGATACTGAAATCTAGATACTAGACATGCCACTGCAAAAACATCCCTTTCCAACCTTGGTTTATGTGATTCCACGCATGCAATTTTCTCAATAAAAACATGTGCAATTTTTGGAAGCCAAAGAAAACCAAGTTGGTAATAATTTTCAGTAACTGCATTATGCAAAAAAGTAATATGTTTGCATGCCAATATAATTTCAAGGTGCTACTTCTAGGTCTTGATTTTAGCATAAAATTGTTATTTCTGTCTTCTAGAAATGTCAAGGATCTCAGACAATAATCTGTAGTGTTGTGAGATGCAAGCGAACTCTTTTAATACAGTTGGGGCATCTTGCAAGCATCTCAAGAAGTTTAGATTTTGTTCCAGCATTCAAGTGAACAAAATTTTATAAGAGGCCAAACCATCTAAGCATTTTCTAACATGGGATCCCCAGGATATTCAGAAAGCCTCAACTCAATTAAAACTAATCTCGTTCCCGCTAGGACTAACTATAGGATCCTTTTCCATGCCATTGGATAAATTTTTTCACTAGCATTAGTATCAGCTATGAGCACTCTGCAAATGTTCACCAATCACATGCCAAGCTTACCAGCTCTGGTGGTAATAAGTCTGCTTCAATGAAGAGCCTCTCTGAAATGTCTACTTTTTCTAATTGTTCTGCAAGTGCATTCAAATTCAGGGAGAGAAAATTTGCCTGATTGAAAACCATATGGCAGGTCAGCAACATCAGGAGACAGAAAAACTAAGAACATGTCATAAGATAAGCTACCCAGGAAAGAAAAAAAGTAACTTCAGAAAAGAGTAAAAATGCTGATAAAAATAGTGAAAGGAAAAAACGAAATTAGCATCCAAGGCTTGGCACTTCTAATGCCCATCATATGCCAGAACAATACATTATATTTGTCAAGAAAAAATCCATTTTCATTAAATCTTTAAAGTTTAAACCTACAGAATTTGCATGCTGTCAAAATCAATTAGAGTTTACAGATAGTTAGCACCAAAGGTTCTAGTAAAGGGCCAATGAGAAATTACTTGAAATCAGTTGTGCTCCTCACCTTCTCTCTTTTGCTAGATAATAGAAGTATAGACCTAGACCATGCCAATCATTTTTTTTTTTTCCATGTTTAAGGGTGCAGGCTGTCAATTCAAATTATAATCACTCTGACTAGGAAACTCAAGTTTGAAGCTTTCAAGCTATCTTAGGTCAAATAATCACTCCTATTACAAAGAAATCAGTTAGCTAGCTTTCCAAATTTTTCTTGAGATCAAGATCAAGGATAAAAACCATTCCTGAGAACAGCTAAGCTTTGTTTACATGACACTTAGAGATCTGGAATTATTCTATTAGCAACTGACATCTAACCAATAAAAATAAAAGAGACAATGAAAGGAGAAAAGTGATCATTGTCCAAGTTTAGTTAGCGGCATATACAGGAACAGTATGCTTCAACGTTATTGAATTGCTAGATTTCTTCTTCCCCTTTTTTCTTATGGTTCATATCACTAAAAGAGAACCATAATGACCAATTACCTCAGGGTTCACAGTTGCTTCATCCTCCACAAGAAAATTATCATCACCAATCCATGATAGAATGCCCTCTCCCCTGGCTGAAAGCATCGACTCTACTCCACATTTAAAGCCTCCTGCCACATAATATCATACACCGATTTCATGCCAAGCATTAAAATAAATTCCTCAACAACTGCTAGACGTAGCAATCATGGGGCAACATGACCTCAACCACAAAGCCAATCAGATTTTGCAAACAAGTGCATATAATCAACTGTATAGATTAGTGAATCAGAACTCAACATAATAATTTTTTAACTTCCGAACCAAACCACATGACCCATAATGTTTTACTCTAATTCCACATACAAGTAATAATTTTTTAGGACATGAATTAGATCTCTTACATTACATACTAATATTATTTCATTTTAAATTGCATACAAGTTATTCTCACGTAGCAATTCAGATGGGAGTTCTAGCAAAAAGAGATTGCATTTATGCATGAGTGCGAGCAGCTACAATATCAATAGAACACCTAACTACATAACTTTTTTTCTGGAGCCCTAGCAACAACAGCCACAAATTAATTAGCATGCATCTAGGATTTCTTTGCATATATAGAATAAACTATTATAAAATAAAGAAAAATTTTGAAGCATCAAAGGGAATACCAGGCAAAATGTCATCCAACGAAGGGAATATATCCGAGTAAGAATCTGACTGGCCCTGAGACTGTGCTTCAGCAATCAGGTGACGATAATCTGCACCTTTACTCCTAGGAAAAATAACATCAGAGGCCTTATTTGTACTATCCCCTGAAGGACCTTCAGAACCTGAATCAAATTCATCCTCATAACGATCCCAATTTGAAGGAAGGCCAGACTGGCGAGCTTTCTCCCTAGCTTGCTTTCCAACAGCCTTATTACCACTTCCAGCACCATCAACACCCCCAGATGGGGTGGCTTTAGCTTTTGATTTTTGACTAGAATGAGTCTGTTTTTTGCTATGGTGCAATGAGTGAGCTCTCTTTGATTTTGCTAATGCTTTCGAATCCATTATTCAAAAAAATGCTCATTGAAACATCTAGTACATCAAAATAGACAATTCAAAAGTTCAACACAGAGAATAAACCAATATCAGAACCTATGTAGAAACCCCAATTGCTAAATTACATAAAGTAGCCATCTTTACATGCTATCTACGAAATTTGAAATACCATTAAGCAAAATATCAAAGTCGCATGCTACTAGATCAACATCTAAAAAAAAAAAAATTCAAAACTTTATCCATCAAGACAACAAAATCAAACCCAGTAAACAGACAGACAGACAGACAGACAGACATACATACAAATGTGAATTAACTAAAGTTCAAAGCAGAACAGTCAAGAAACCTTTGTTAAAGAAAGTTCGCAAATCGTACCTGAATTACTCCAAAGACTTAGCTTCCTACGAGGAGATTGCTTTGATATGGCTTGTGGGTAACTGGTGGAAAAACCCAGAAGTGAACAGAACTGTGCAGAGATTGTAGAACGGTGTCGTTTCGGTGCGGGGGGTCACATATAGCTTGGGCTTGGGCTGTTTGTTGCTTCCTTTACTTACTCAATTTGAATGTTCTGAATGTTCATCTTATGCTAAGAGTGTGTAAAATTTTTTTTTTTTTCCTTGGCATATTATTTATTATTAATTTATTAAAAATTTAGTAAAAAAAAATAATTTTACTCAGTTGTATAATTCACAATTTAATAATATGGAATAGTTATTAAATATTTATTTTAATTATTCACAATCAATGTAAATTATTTATTATTAATTTTTTGGTTTGGTTGATTAGTATGTTTTGTATCTCATATGATTATTTATATTTAGTTCTCAAAGTTTTTTTTTTTCAATGGAGGTTTAATGAACCATCCAATAAATAGTAGCTATTTATTATTACTCATTATAAAAATGATAAATTTTTATTAATAATAAAAAACTGAATTCGAGAATTTTATAATATAATAATATCTAATTGGCTATTTAATTCTCACAATTAGGATGCATTTGGATCAGGGTTATAGGTATAACTATTAAGGGAGTCACAGTTATAAGTGTAATAATTTTATTGTTAACCTTGTTTGGTAAATAAAGAGTATTGCATAAGTTGTGTAATTAATTTTTTTTTAAAAAAAACTGTTATTATATGAAACAGTTAAAATAACATAAATAAATAAATAAATTATTAAAATTTTCATAAATAATAAAATTAATTTTTAAAATATTAAATAATTAAAAATTGTTAGAAAAAATTTCGTAAAGATAAAGTTACATGATATATTTTATACAATTTTTACACATAAAAATAGTACAAATATTATAGAATAGAATTAATACAGAACAAAATAAAAAATAAAAAAATTACTTGTAACAATTAAACTAGAAATAATAAAACCATCATAAAAAATAAATTGGTTTATATATATATTTTTTTTATAAATTTGATTTATATTTTATTAATATAAAAAATTGAGAAGATGAGTAATTTATAAATAAAAATAAAATGAAAGAATAATGAAAAATATGTATTTTTTTTAAAAAAAAAAATTTACAAACCTTTACCCTACCCCTAACTAGGTTAACAAAAATACACATAAATGGGGTTAACTATTAAGGGGGGTTAAAAGTTAACCTTGATTGTCTAAAATTTGCCAAATATGATTAAAGGGGTTAATATATTACATGAGTAACATTTACCCTCCATTAATCCCGATCTAAACGCACTCTTAAAGTAAGAGATAATTAATATTTCATATATAGTAGATATCTTAAATAGCAAAATATTGTAAACATCTTTAGACTTGGATGAGTTAGAGATGATAGTGATGACAAGATGGAAGCAACTTGAGGGGATAATTGAATGGCAATGAAATGTACTAATTAATAAAAAGCAACTTTAGGGGATTATTATCATGAGAAATCATATTATGAAAAATGTTGTTATTATTATTGTTATTATTATTATTTTGTATTAATAGTGAAATCATATGATCTAAATATTGATAAACTGCACAATAAAAGATAGCCTTTCCTTTTAAATTGACGGCAAGATTCAATTTTTTTTTTTTCATATAAAAAAATGTTATTTAATCAAACATTTTGATATCAATTTTTTTTGTACCACTAAATTTGGTATTATTACCCCCGAAGCCTTGGCCTGTTGGTCAAGGTTGTTGGGGGTGTTGTATGAGGGGGAGGTTCGAATCCCCCCACCCCCCTCCCCTCTCAAGTCAAAAAAATTTGGTATTATTTAATTCGTCTAATTCCATTCACTAGTCATATAATGATGAATAAGATTTTTTTTTCCCCTAAATTCAATACCTACTATTTAGTCTGTCAAAATGGAGCTCTACTATAATACCATTTCCTTTATCTTTATTTTGATCCCGTTGGTTTACAGCCTCGGGTTCTTTGAAGACTACTTCAGTTTCTTCTTCTATTTGGAGCTTGATAAAGGTTTCCTTTTTGCAAATGAAAGATTCTATTAAGTGGCTGATAGGTTCTTCTTCTACCTTGAAATTTTGGACGGATGAATGAATTCAGCCTTGTTTGGCTTTCAAGCTTCAGATTCCCCTTATTCAGTAGGCTAAGTTGAATGTTCCTATTTTGGACCATTTCTTTAATGGGATTTGGCAGCTTCCTGAAGGTATTCCTTTGGATCTTAAAAATGAAATTTCTCAAATTCAGTGCCATAAAGATGGTTCAGATGTTTGTCTTTGGCTTCCTTTTATGGATGGGCAATATTCAGTAAAGGCTATGATGTCTTTCAATTCTCAACCTATGGTTTCTTAGGCTAGATTTTTTTGGAAGCAATTTTACCTCCTTCGAAGTCTTTTTTGTGTTGGCGGGCATACCTTGGTTTCTTGCCCACTGAGGATAATTTGATTAAGAAAGGCTTTCACATTGCCTCTTGATGTTGCTTTTGTCAGGCAGCTTTGGAAACAGTTGATCATATATTCATTATTTGCTCTTTTGCTAAAGAAATTTGGACTGCGGTAGGTAATGCTTTTCAGCGTCCTTTATACTCTTCGGGTGCTTCTCTTGTCTCTCTTATCAATTTTGCTATGACTTGCGCTTTCAATTCTCAGGTTAGAGTCCTATGGAATTCAGCTATTGTTAATGCGATTTGGGTGATATGGCATAACCGAAATTTAATTATTTTTGAAGGGGATAAGCCTGATATTTTCATGACTCTTCGCAGCCTTTGGAAGATGATTAAAGAGTGTGCTTTCTTTAATCATGGTTCTATGACTAATTCTTTGGCAGAATTGCATACTCTTGCTCTATTTAATATAGTTGCTATTCCTTCTAAGGCTCTAAAGATTATTAGTGTAACTTGGCGGCCTCTTTTTCATGGTTGGGTTAAAGCTAATACTGATGGATCAGCTATTGGATCTCCAGGGATGTCTGGAGCTGGTGGGGTTTTTCGAAATGCTAGAGGCTTTGTTAAAGGTGTGTTTGCTTTTAATACAGGTATGGGTTTTGCTTACATTGTTGAATTGCAAGCTGCCATGTTTGCTATTGGAAAAGCAAAGGAATTAGGTTGGGGTAATTTACGGTTGGAATGTGATTCTACTTGGGTTGTTGATAACTCATATTTATATATATATTTTATAGTAGTTTTCATATTAAGTATTAATGTTTTTAGTTTAATCATAATGCATTTTGATATAGTTTAGTATTTTATTTAATAAATAAATCATTTTGGCATTCTTTTTATAAATG
>CATIWK010050966.1:0-16891 GCA_949634005.1 Mallotus japonicus | reverse complement strand
TGATATGCATGTGCATTTATTTGCTAAAAGTAAAAATATATTTGCAAAAAAGATGAAAGTTAAGGATACAAAAAATTACTAATTTCTTCTTCTAATTTCCACATCGGTAAATAAATTGACATATACATGCCATGTTAGCATGTCATGTCAATATAGACATATGATATTTTAACCATTGATAGATTTACAATAAATTAAAAGGTGCATACCAATTAACCATAATTTTAAAAATAGAATAAAAGCCACTCCATGCTCCACACTCTCATCATCAGCCATTGCCTTTTTGAATTTCATAATACCACCAGTAAAAGTAAAGTTGTGTCTTCCCTTCTCTTATTCTGCTCTAACATTCTTCTTCTTCTTCTTATCCTGCTGTTTTCTCCTCATGATGTCCTTGCTTTTGCTAATGCATCCTCACACGAGATAGACCAGGCCAATGCTCTGTTACGATGGAAAGCTTCTTTTGATAATCAATCTCAATCTCTCTTGTCTTCTTGGGTTGGACCTACATCTTGCAATTCTTCTTGGCTTGGTATTTACTGTGATCATCAGCCACCAACTGTCACTCAAATAAACCTTCCAAGTTCTAGTTTGAAAGGTACGCTTCACAGTTTAAGTTTCATCTCTTTTCCCAATCTTATTGTCTTCAATATTACCAAAAACTCATTTCATGGTGAAATTCCTTCCCATATTGGTAACTTCTCAAAACTTCTCAACGCTCTTGATTTGTCGTTAAATAACATCTCTGGTTCTATTCCTCCAGAAGTTGGAATACTAACCTCTCTCACATACCTTGATCTGTCTGATAATCATCTAAGTGGTGTTATTCCAGCTTCTATTGGGAACTTGACCAAGCTATCAACTCTACTCCTTTACAGAAATCAACTTTTTGGTTTGATACCTCATGAGCTTGAAAATATGAGACTTTTAATTGAACATACACTATCATTTAATAATCTCACGGGTCCAGTCCCTCCTTCACTAGTAAATTTGACAAAATTATCATTTCTACTTCTTGGAGCAAACCAACTCTTAGGTTCCATACCTCAAGAAGTTGGAATGTTGAAATATCTCACTGACCTTGAGTTATCCTCCAATCATCTCACCGGTGCAATTCACACTTCTATAGGAAACTTGACACAGCTATCAATTCTTTACCTTCACACAAATCAACGCTCTGGTTCCATACCTCAAGAAGTTGGGATGTTGAAATCTGTCAGTGAGCTTAATTTATCTGAAAATCATCTCACCGGTGTAATTCCCACTTCTATAGGAAACTTGACACAGTTATCAACTCTTTACCTCAATGGAAACCAACTCTCTGGTTCTATACCTCAAGAAGTTGGAATGTTGACATCTGTCACTGACCTTGAGTTATTCTCTAATAATCTCACTGGTGTAATTCCCACTTCTGGGTAAACTGTTTGAATAGTCACCAAACTTTACTTGTAATTTCAAATTAGTTATAAAATTTTAATTTATGACTTTTTGGTCACCAAACTTTAGTTTTTATTTCAAATGTAGTCACTTTTAAAAATTTTAATCCTTATAGTTATATAATATTACCATTTCAATCCAAAAGATGATTTCCTTTCAAATAAGTCCATAGGTTTTAAAGATAAAAAATAAAGTAAAAATATATATTTTTGTTTTCTCTATGCCTTCCATTGTAAATAGTCTTGTTCATTATTTGTGTTTATTTGACTGGTTTAATACTAACAGTTTGAGAGTTTTAAGACAAGAATTATTCGTGGCAGGACATGAAGCGGTTAATATTCACCAAGAATATCATAATCAATATACTTTGATTTTGTTAGATAAATGAAAAATCGAACAGAGAGTTCGGATTCCAATAATCCATCAACATTACAACAATTGAACATTTTTGTAAAAAATTTAATATGAACTGTACAATAATTTTTTTTTAAACAGTTATTTAAAATTCAAATTATAAACTAAACTTATGACAAATTATAAATATTTATTTTTTTATAAAATACGGTGATAAAAGTTAAATATTCTAGTGACAATAGTTCATTTAATTCTTACCTTCTTTCTCCATGTTCAAAAAAATTTCCAAAAATACTATGTTTCACAAAAAAAAAAAACTTATTAAATTTTAATTTATTGTACAGTTCATATTAATTTTTTTTTTAAAAAGTACTCAATTGTTGTGATCCTGATGAATTATTGAAATCAGAACTCTCTGTTCGATTTCCCATTTATTTAACAAAGTCATAGTATATTGATTATGATATTCTTGGTGAATATTAATTGCTTCCTATCCTGCGACGAATAATTCTTGTCTTAAAACTCTCAAACTGTTAGTATTAAACCAGTCAAATAAACACAAATAATGAACAAGACTATCTATAATGGAAGGCATAGAAAAAACAAAATTATATTTTTTACTTTATTTTTTATCTTTTAGAAACTATGGACTTATTTGGAAGGAAATAATCTTTTGGACTAAAATGGTAATATTATATAACTTTAAGGATTAAAATTTTTTAAAAAAGTGCTCAATTGTTGTGATCCCGGTGGATTATTGGAATCAGAACTCTGTTCGATTTCTCATTTCACAATATATTGATTATAATATTCTTGGTGAATATTAACAGCTTCATGTCCTGCGACGAATAATTCTTATCTTAAAACTCTCAAACTGTTAGTATTAAACCAATCAAATAAACACAAATAATGAACAAGACTGCTTACAATGGAAGGCATAGAGAAAACAAAAATATATATTTTTATTTTATTTTTTATCTTTAGAACCTATGGACTTATTTGCAAGGAAATAATCTTTTGGACTAAAATAGTAATATTATATAACTTTAAGGAGTAAAATTTTTAAAAGTGGTTACGTTTGAAACAAAAACTAAAGTTTGGTGACCAAAAAGTTATAAATTAAAGTTTTATAACCCAATTGAAATTACAAGTAAAGTTTGGTGACTATTAGCACAATTTACCCGTGCTTATTTCCTGTAATTATTCCTATAATTTTCCTATATAGTTGACTTACCTTAAATAGGTCTAGGTATCCTGTATAAATACCTTGAGATATATGGAATAAAGATACGAGAGTTTTCAGTCAATTATTAATTGAAACTAATAAAGTTTATATACATATTGCATTTAAGGACAATGCTGTATACAAAGGTGTAAGAAGTCACACGGACCTAAGATGAACAATATTGTAGACAAAAGGTGTAAGAAGTCACATTGAACTACAACTATTATCATGAAATATAAATTATACATTAGAATTAACCATGTACCTCTTTTGATAGGCTGAAAGATAGAAATTGGCAAACAAGGAATAATGACTTAGGAAGTGAAAATTGTGTCCTCTTGAGTTGTCAGGATGCATGGAAAAAAGGAGGGGCATGGATATGGAGAAAAATAATACTTTAAAAAAGGTGAGAAATTACTTTCTGTCAAATTTTTTTACTCTTGAAAACTAATTAATATAAGTGTATACGAGTCATCTCGTCAAATTTTCCCTCCCTTTTCCCCAACGTGGTTTGATGTTCAGTTTGGCACCAGATCTGGGAATTTTCCTTGATTTGGGAAGTGGAAGGAGAACTATTAGCAGCCTCAAGTTTATAATGGATCCCCGTTATAGGATGGAAAAAACATCTACCAAAGCATCCGCTGTAATTGAATGCACACACTGAATCATGTCATGGAAAAAGGCCCATTTCTCGAGCTTTCGTCATATGCTGATATTGACCTTTGGTAAGATTCTTTCGCCACTTAGTCAAAATTAGAAAAAAATTTCATACTTTTGGTTGCTTCAATTAATTTTCTGGTTGTTGGCACCAAGTCTCTTACTCCTATCTTTCAGTGAGTGCTTTCTAAGAAGGGCTTGGCTCCTCCCACCGCTCACTTTCCCTTCCTTCTTAAACAAGGGAAAGTAAGCACATATTCAGTTAACTTTCCAGTTCCTCTTTCTCCCCTCAATTACCCCTACTCTTACACAAGATGACTAAATGATTAAGGGGCTTATATGTTAATCCATCCCCCTAGTTTTTTAGGGGCAATCTGTTACTATTTACATTACTACTGTCTTTCACAGTTGAATTAATTGTCAAGAAAGAAATTTCACAATTATAACTTTGTTGCTATTTTTAAACATCATTTAAAACACTGAACTTCTAATTTATGTAACTGTTAAATAAATTACTTAACCGCGTTATAATCAAATACTACTTTTGTAACTTTCTACTTCCTTTAACCTTACAGAAACACATCAAACAGTATTAATTACAGTTCATGGAAGAAACTATGGCCACTTAATTTTACTGATTTATTTTAACCTTAAACTCAAATAATTGAACATCAACTCTGTCAAATTTAGGTCTATCTTTTACATAGCCCTATGAACGAAAGTTACATCATGTCAATAGCAAGAAAATAAAGGGGTTGAAAAACATACCTCTGTTGCAAGAAGAGAGTTCACAAGCTCTGATTTAGATGATACTGTAAATTTAGAGCAAGAATGCGAATAATTAAACATTGTGGGAAAAGTGAGTGGTGCACCAAAAGGTGGAGATTGACGATAGACAACTTAGTTACCTTTTATGGGCTTTCCATTGAAAAATGCTCCTTTTCCGTGGATGCCCGTGAAAAGCTACATTACATAAGTTCAAAATATCAAACTTTTTCTCACAAGAAATGAACTTTGATGTCACAATTTAAAATTCAAAAAAAATGATTTGTCAATGGGTTAGTCAATTTATGATCATGTCTAACTTATGGGAAAGAATCAAAGTATTACATGAGACATGTTCGAACTAATGTACTAGTGATAATTAGATTTAACTGCACTCATCATTTAATATATACAACACTGACATAATAAAGCAAAGTAAATATCAATTTGCATTCTGGACTGGTCCTGTAATTGAAACCTAATCAGAAAAAGATCAACCAGTGCACATAAAAATTAATAAGATAGCTCCTTATGTTCTACATGATATTTATATCCAAGTATTAAACACAAGAAAAGTATTAGAATTCTTACCTCTTCCAATATTGGGTTGTAAACAACGCCCACAGTTGGAACCTTTGCAATTGTAAGGCCAATAGAAATACACACAAAAGGGAACCTAAAACCAAAATGTTTTGATGAAACATGAAACAAAAATGATGTATCAAAGAAAAAAGAAGAAACCACCTTCACCAAACAACAGAAAATGTCAATTACCCATGCACAAAGTTGGTTGTTCCATCAAGAGGATCAACTATCCATGTGGGTTCATCAGTCAGCTCTGTATTACCACAGGCAGCAGTAGTTTCTTCCCCAATCAACTAAGAATGAAACCAGTAAAGGAGAAAAGGTTCAGGAGACTAACAAAGGCATTTTGAGGAATAACAAACTCCACATCAGGTAATAATTCTAAACTCCATCAACCACAAGGAGAAAAAAGTAAATGCTAATAGTCAACCTTATGTGTGGGGTAATGCTGCCTGAGATGATTAAAGATGAGATCTTCACAAGCCTTATCAGTTTCTGTTACTAAGTCCACCTGCAAATCCAAGAATAAAAGATAGGTTATGGGCAAGTAAAATGTCCGCATGCAATTTCATATAACTATGCTAATGCTATGTTTTTGCTCCTCTACCATGGAGAATGAACCTGATACATGGAGAATCATATATTTAAACATTCATATTGCACCTTCTGAAGCATTTACTTTAGTTTGGTGATTAAAATATGCAAATAAAATGAAACAAAAGAATATCCCATGGAAACTTAACTTCATTCACCTTTGTCCAATAAATTTTTCACTGTTTGATGCAAATCTATCAAATCCATAATTCTCAATTTTCTCAAAACTAAAAATGACAAGAATATAATTCACTGATGAGTCCTAAAGATAGGATAAGTCTAGCAAAACTCACAAAACTGCACAAATATCAGACAGTGAGAAAATTCAAATGGAGAAATTAGGATGAGATTTTCTTATGGAAATAAGGGTAGTCCCCCTTGGATGGAACTTGAAAACATCAATCCTAAAAAAATCTGGAGTAATTGCAGCAAAAATAACATAAATCTGAATTATTTCATCCCTACATTCAGATGCATATATAAAAACTTTACATATAGTCTTGGAACATATTGAGTGACTCTCACTGAGACTGACGTATCCTACGACAACTCCTAATTGATACAGAGGATTAATTAATGTACTCAAATCACAAAACAAATCATAGGCTAGGACCGATAAGTTCAACATGATTAATCAAAGCATCCAGGTGTTTTTGTCAACAAGTTCAGCTACACTAATCCAGCCACATGCCTCATACAATAGCATCAGGATTTTCAATTACATTGACTTTATAAATCCAAAGAGTTCTTTACCTGGCCCTTATGCTCGACATGCTTGGTCTGGTAAAATCCATTGCGAATAATCTGCAACACACCAAAAAGAAAATCTCATATTGGTTTTTCTATGAAAAAGAAAAAGAAACAAAAAAAAAAATTGAATAACCTCGCCAGCTCTCTTGGCGGCATCAACAGCAGTTCCCAGGAATTCAGACAGTGAATCTAAAAAACATTCAAAGAAAAAGAAAATGCATGGGAATCAAGAAGCACCCAGATATCACAAGCAAACAAACATATAGAAACAAAAGAAAGATTGAATCAAAAGGGTGTCAACTCATACCAGTTTGTGCCATGTTTAATAGAGCAAAGTGAGAGCGAATGAGAAGGAGCGGATTTGTAGGGGAAGACGATGATGATGGTGAAATACGAAAGGGTGTTCCTTTTTGTTTTAGTTATGTTTATGTAAGGAGTGTTGTTGTTCACGTTGCAACGCTTACAGCATCAACTGGGAGTGGGACCGTTTGTTTCCCTAACAGGTCCACTACTGCTCACTGAGCAGTGCTCAGCACATGGGACTAGTTTACTCGCTACATCAATTTGCAGGGCCAAAAGAATTGCCATTTCTTTTTTCAGGGAGCATAAAGGAAATTACAAGTCCTTCCATTCCTTTATTCCTTTTCATTAGATGCATACTTTGTAATGAATTTCGAAAATTTTGCATTCTCCTTCAATTTGTCTACTCTTTAAGTTCACAATATAGATGAACTATAAATTAATATATGATTTATTTATTTATTTTAAAATATAAATAAAATAATTTAAATTTATCAGTCAGGATATATATTATTCTAAGTTATAGACTTTCACCTCATATGTTAATAATAAAGTAGCATTTGTATATTTTTAAGTGTTCAACACTAGTCAAGCTTGATAGTAACCTTAAGTGTATTTAAGTGAATTTGTTTTTTAAATAATTCTCGAACTAAATGTATATTTATACACTTCAATATTTATTAATTGATTATTTTTTATTGATTCATCTTGTATATTTAAATCTTCATTTTAATTTTAAAAAATAATAAAAGTATAAGGTATCTAATAAAAGAGTTTCCTTAAACTCTTATTTTAATGGAAGATGAATGAGATGTGATTGGTTTGTTGAATAGTCTGTAAGACAAAAAAAAAAAAAAAAACGTAAGAATGGTGCCATGTGGAATCCTGCAGTCCCACTCTGATGTTTAAGTCAGTTGAAGGTTTTTGAGTAAGAAAAGAATTGATAGATGGGAGAGAATTAGTTGGTTACCTTGTTGGATTGAAGTAGGATTTTATTTAAAGATTAGGTAGTAACCATCTATAGAGAAATTTTCAGCTGAGTGGAAATAATGTTAGCACGTTAGAGTAAAAATAGAAAGCAGTCCATTAGTGGAATTACCAGAGAAGTGGACGATATTTACCCTCCACAGGCTTCAGGTTACAGGCCTTTCGGTCTGTAGAATGTTTCAAGTTACAAATTTAGTTCAAGCTCTACTAACTCAACGTTTGACTAGGATTTTCATCCTAATTTATAGGAGTTGAATTTTGACTATGTTATCAGTATCAAAATGTATTCATAATATTTAAAATAATAAAATTATCAATTGATTATTTTTTTATTGATTCATCTTGTATATTTCAATCTTGATTTTAATTTTAAAAAAATAATAAAAGTATTAAGGTATCAAAATGTATTCATAATATTTAAAATAATAAAATTATCAATTGATTATTTTTTATTGATTCATCTTGTATATTTTAATCTTCATTTTAATTTTAAAAAATAATAAAAGTATAAGGTATCAAAATGTATTCATAATAGTTAAAACAATAAAATTATCAATTTAAATGTGAGATAAATGAATATAAAAACTTAGATATAGAAGTGATTTTCTTTTTTTGGAACCACAGATATAGAATTGTAGAATTGACTGATAAGTAAAAATTTTCTCTCTTGCAAATCATTAGGCATATGCACATTTTTTTCCAATTATTAATGGTGATGGCAGAGGAGAGAATCTGCTCCTCCAATTGAAGGATATGCCAGGGAATATGCCTTTTTTAACCAAAGGGAATATGCTTTTATGTATAATCACAAGAATAGGAAAATACAGTTAAAAGAGTGGCAGTTGATCAATTGGGGTTGGGTGTAGCGGTAAGGGGCTAATCATCCATTTGTGGTGAATTCAGGTTCGAATCCCAACTGAAAGAGATCACCACCTCGCAAGGGATTCCGAAGTATCTCGAACGAAGATTTAGTCTGAATGTAGATGCTTAAAGGTGTTTTCCCATTGAGGTGGGGTCCTTTCAAAATACCTCGTGGTCTAACAAAAAAAAAAGAGAAAATTACATTTACCTCCCTGAGATTTGACCTAATTTCAACTCTCCTCCTTCTTATTTAAAAATCGAACATTTACATCCCTCAGTTTTAATTCCGTCAACATTTAAGTTCCTCCGTTAAATTTTCTGTTAATATATTAATAAATAAGACATTTTACTCCCTCTATTTTATACAAACTAAACATTTTACTCCTTATGTTTTGTAAAAACTAAGACTTTAATCCTTTTTATTTTAATAAAATAAAAATTGTTATTCTTTAATTTTCAAATTTAAAATCACAATTTTTAAAATTTTAAATGGTTACACATGTCCTTATCAATATATATTTCATTAATTTTACCTTCTTTTAAAGTAATTCATTTTATATATTTCTTTAGTTTTAGATAATACTAATTTTATATGGAGCAAAAATTAATAAAATTAAGTAAAAAATGAATATAAAATAAATTTATGAATATTTATAGATTTATTAAAATTACAACTTGACTTTTGAGTTAGTGTGTATTTTGTATAATTCAAAAAAATATATTGATGGAGATATGTATACATGTCTAAAATTTAGTTAGTATTTAAATTTTAAATAATTAAAAGGTTGAAGGACTAAATTATTTTATTTTATTAGAACTTAGGGATTAAACTGTTTTATTTTTATAAATAGAGGGAGTTAAATGTATGTTGATGTAGAAAAATCTAACGGAAAAGTTAACGGATGAACTTAAATGTTGACGGAATTAAAAATAAGGGATGTAAATATTTGATTTTAAAACAAGAGGAAGGAGAGTTGGAATTAGGGCAAACCTCAGGGAGGTAAATGTAATTTGCTCATATATTATTTAGGATTTTTTTATTTTAATTTTCTTATCTTAGTTAAGATTGTATTTAATTCTATTTTTTACTTAATTAAGGTTGATGGATTGTAGGAAATAGCTTGTTTTAGGTTTTTGTAAAGATGATTTTTATGAATTTTATCACATTTAATTAAAGCTTTTATTTTGTTTTCTCTTTATGAGAGTTTTAGTTTAGGGATTGAGGCTTGTTTTTTCTTTGATAATTAATTGTGTGTTGATTATTCACATTACACGTTACTGTTACATTGGTAAAATTTTACTGTCTTTATAATTTTAGTTGGATTGAATTAAATTAATCAAAGTTGAATAAACTCTTAACACTTTGATTTTAAATTAAAAATTATTACAGTTAATTAGAAAATAAAAGGTAACAGTTTATTGTAATTGCATTACATTTTAATTTATAATTTATTATATTAATTAGTAAATTTTATATTTTAGTATTTATATAAAATTCAAATGTTAAATACAATATAAATAAAGTTTTCCAATGATTATAAATAGAGCAAAATTATGTGGATGAAAATAAAAGTTATGCTTTATTTTAAAGGATAAAAATTTTATTATATAAATTAATGGAATTTAATTAAATTTTAAACACAATTTTCTTCAAATACAATAGGTGAATCGTCTATACATATAGAGAGAGAGAGAGAAACATGTTGACTTGTTAAGACAGATGGGTGCATTTTAGGCAGGTTGATGAACGACGAGGGTGATGATGGAGAAGCCGCAGCTGCTACTGCTTTGAGAGTGACGTTTTGACCTTTCACTGGGGCAATGGATGTGTTTAATTTCGGCAGCCGAAGGTTGTTGACTGCATAGTTTGCGTTTCGCTTGAATAAAGACAACAAAATTAGGCAAGCATGATAAAGTTGCTTTTTGTGTGTCCATTTCTTTTTTTCTTCTCTGAGCATTCCAATTTAATAATATTGAAAATACACTATTTTATTTGGAATAATTAAAATTACATATTATTTTTTTACATCGATATGGTGTATTTAAACAAAATATTTTTTTAAATGAATGTGCAGTTGACATATCAAACTCAAGTTACTGAAATTTTTTTAATAAAATTTAAATTTTTATGTAATTTTTTTCTCCATGAACTAAAGTAAAATTCTTAAGCACCAAGTATTAGTTTTAATTTTTTTTGTAAGAGTTTAATTTTTAGAATTTTTTTTTTACATATATCCTCTAATTCTAGTTTCAAATTACCTTTGAAAGGTCAAAAATATAAATTTAATATTATTAATTAAAATAACCTTGTTAGTTGTTTTCAAATCATTTTTATAAGAATCATGGTTTATTTTCTTTAAGCATGGGCGGCAAAAGATTAATATATGAATTGCACATTTTTTTCAGCTTATAAGCATTTTCATTGCATTCTTTTATCTTTTTTTTTTTTTTCACACTCCTTCATCCTTTGTTTTTAATTGACTTACATATGTTACATTGAATCTTGCATTATAAGTGAATATCCAATTAATACTAAATTCATTTAACTATTCCATTACATGACATGTACCTTTTTAGAGTCAATTTTAATGAGTTAGGCCCTGCCTACCTCATGTAAGGATGGTCCAAACCCCTTTAAAAGAATTAAAAATCCCTTAACTTTATTAGAAAGTATAATTAAATCTAATATTCATTTTTAATCTATACTCACACTTAGTGAGAACATTCAATTGAAAACCGATTCAAATTGAATATTCACCAGAAATAAAAAATAAAAAGAATTAAAATTATCAATTTCAGTTCGATTTTGCTCAATGTTACTCGTGAGAAGGATAAAAAGAATGTCAAAATCCGTCAAAATAAAACCCAATAAAAACAACACACTCAAAATTTCCAAAATCAGTCCTTTAAACACAAAAATTTACACATTGTATCATGAATTTTAACATCAATTCTCAACATGCCAGATACTAAAACATGGCCTTGCCCAAAAAAAAAAAAAAATTATCCGATCAACATTTTGAGTACCTAAAAAAATTCAGTAGAATTGGGTACTAAAACTGTCCAAATCTATCTGACCAAAAAATAAAATAAAATGTTTAAAAGTTCCAAAGAAATGAATCTTGAAATATGAGGCTATCAAAACTCTCCTCCCCAAAGTCAAGGCTAGAGTCAGTTAACGGGGAAAAAAGATCATCAAAACCTGAAAATATTCCATATTCCGTTGGGTAATTGCCCGAACCCGAACCCGAATTCGTTAATAAATCCAACAAGGGTATGTCCATAGGCAATTCATTGTCATCTATCGGAGCCGTCCAATCGGAAACCACAGAAGGACAAGGAGACTCTGGCTGCAATTCCGATGACTGATCCGACTGAACACTTTTTGAGTGCTCCGAATTCGCAAACTTAGCAGCCGCAACTTGAATCTCCGACGAAGAGAGCGACCTACCGTCCATTATATCCGGAGGATTATCGGGGAAATTAAATTTAGCGGAACGGCCACGTAAGCAAAAGAGAGCTGCGTCGAAAGCACGCGCTGCTTTCTCGGCTGAATCGTATGATCCTAACCAGATTCTTTCTCTGCTGTTTGGTAGCCTGATTTCAGACACCCATTTCCCCCATTTTCTCTTACGAACACCTTTGTACTTGGGATCGCTACTGTTTGCTAGTTGCTTGGTCTCCATTGCTCTTGTCGTGTGCTTCACCATTTTTGTTTTAGTTGCTGGTTGCTTAGTCTCCATTGCTCTTGTCGTATGCTTCAACATTTTTGTTTTAGTTGCTGGTTGCTTAGTCTCCATTGCTCTTGTCGTGTGCTTCACCATTTTTGTTTTAGTCACTTAAGAGTGTGTGAGTGAGTGAGTTCGAGTTTTGTCTGAATTAGCTAATTAAGGAAGCTTTGTCTGTGTTTGTGTTTGTGCTTGTAATTGTGTTTGAGACTTGAGATTTGAGAATTTGCGGCTCTGTCTGCGTGTTATATATATATGAGGAAGATTTGTTTAGTAAGGTCAACCAGGCCGCGTTGAAGAGGAAGCCGCAAAAGGGCAGAAGCAAGGATACACGTGGCAAGCGGATGATGTAAATTCATTTCTGTCGTAACGCGGGAGGGGTTTAGTTCTAGATAGTATAGGAGTTTATAAAACACGTGTGTCTTTTCGGATTTTCTATTATTGTTATTTGGGACCACGTTTGTGATTTTATTTATCCGCGTGGTTCAATTTATCAGTTGCACAAAAATAAATAAATAAAATGGAATTTTGGGAGATGCAAACGACAGACTTTACTCGCTATAAAAAATGTAAAACGACAGAGTTTTATGTCATTTTCTTGACCTCATGTGCTGATAGGTAAAATAAAATAATGATTATTATAATATATGTGGTGTGGGACCATCTGACTTTTCTGAGTCTTATATTTAGTTAATCCTTTGTGATGAATAGCATGTTCCCATTTTTTTTATTTCGCACCCCTTATTTTTTTATTTAATCTAAGTAGGATATGTTGTACAATTAGATATGTATTATGTATAAATAATTATAATACACAAAATATTTATTAAATTTTAAGTGTTAAGTATAAAATATTTAAATTATATATTAACATGAAAAGGTCAATTCTCAATAATATATTTTAAAATTTTATATAATATTAGAAATTATGAATAAATTAACTAATTAAAAAAATGTCACGTTATTTTCTATGCTACTTTTTAAAAAAATGATTATGAATTATATGCATAGCACCTGCAGATTGGGGTTGAGTAATACATAAAAGTCATAAACTAAAATATAGAGTATTACATAAAGAAATGAACCTAAAGCTCTATTGTTTTTTTTCAGTTATATATAAATTTTAACAATTAATTTATATAATTTTGAAGATTATACCAATGAAAGAGTCGGAAGTTTAGATTACTCTTATTCAACTTAAAAAAAAAAACAAGTAAAAATAACGTACTTCCCTAATTGATAATTGAATTACAAAATTGAAAACACAATGAAGAGTGGGTACATTTAAGGTATAATTTAAGTAATAAGAACTTTTTACTTTTAAGAGGATAGATTTGGAATTTAAATTTTATCTACAATGCTAAACATATTAAACTTATTTTATAATTATTTACAAAATAAATTTGTAACCGTTAATAGCTTACTGTCCCCTTCCCGTCCAAAATCAGAAGTGACCAGCCTGATTAAAACTCTTGAATCCAACGTCATCTCAATTCTCAAAGGTATGCGTCACTAATCTGTTTGACCATCCGCACCACACGCGTTATAGCCTCTCTTCAATTCACGTCATGGATGAGCTCCAACTCGAAGAGTGTACTTTGATTTCTTATGACAAACACACCTAATCAGTCTTTAATTAGGTCCCCACAAAACTAAACTATAAGCTTTTCCATTTTCATCTTTCCCCTGAAGCTACTAGCTAGCTTGCAACAGTAAACACCTGTGAGTCTGTGACCTGCCTACCTTTTTAACTAAACATAAAGCCAATCGCAATCCAACTCTCAATTTCTTTCTATTAATTTTGTTCTAATGAATAAAATCTTATCCTAATTTATAATGGTTGTCACATTTTGTACATATAGATTTGACTTTGTATATTCTAACAATATTTTTTATTTAATTTTATAATAAGAAAATAAAATAAAACTTGAAAATAGGTGTTTATTTTTTTTCTTAGAGGGAAAAAAAAACACTAAACACATTCGAATGATTTTCCGAATATAATATAAAGTATTATAGATTTGGATCTTCTATATATATATATATATATATATATATATTTTTTTTTTTTTCATCATTGACAAATGTTAGTATGTTAATTTTTTTGTTAGAGATGAAGAGGAGTCCATAGGGTTTGAGCTTGCACAGATTGTACCACTTTAGTGAATTACCTCTCAGATTAAGAAGTCTTGGATGAACTTCTAAAAATTACAAAGATTAATTATTGTTAAAAATTAAGAATTTAATTTTTATTATTTTAAAAATTTATTTAATGAAAGGAGAATATTGTACCCTTCAACATATATGCATATATGTGAGATTTGTTGACTTCACAAAAAAAATAAAATTTATGAGAAAGTGAGTTGTTCCTTTCTCGAGCAATTGTTGTTGTCATTATCCATGAAATTCTTGTCAAACTGTTTTCTTCTCTTTTCATTGCCACCACTTGCTTTAGGCCTTCAGCTAATTAAAAAAAATTTCACGACTACGCAAATTATCAATATCTATCGCTTCACTAAAAAAAAATTATACAAATAGTATGGGACGAATTTTTTTCTTAAATTATCGGTATTCAGAATCAATTAAATTTTATTTAATTTAGTTCGGTTTAAGCAAAATTACAAAGACAATAAAAATCTAATAACTAAGTTAATAAGATTTTATATAAGATTTAAATCTGAGATATGATTTAAATAAGAAGAACTCTATGTCAGCTAATTATAACGGTTGTCGGAAAAAAAAAATTAAATTGAACATCTTCATTTTTTCTATATTTTAATATTTTATTATTGCTTTGTTTTTATATATTACAATAAATCTTGTATTATTAAGTCAAGATTTTGAAAGGCCATCAAAGTTCAATACCTGAAATTGACATTTTCAGGTTAAAAAAAAAAAAGGCCATCAAAATTCAATACCTGAAACAAACATTTTCAGGTACAAAAAAAAAAAAAAACCCTGGTCAGCGAATCTAGACACTAAAACTGTCCAGATTTATCTGACCTACAATTTTAGTTTCTTTTATTATATATATTCTGATTATTTTTTTTCTTTTTTTTTTCAGAAATTCCAAAGAAATGAATCTTGAGCTGCAGCACCATCATTTAGTTTCTTTTATTATATATATTCTGATTATTTTTTTTATTTTTTTTTTCAGAAATTCCAAAGAAATGAAACTTGAGCTGCAGCACCATCAAATTTTTCCTCTGCAAGCTGGTCAATGCTAGAACCTGGTAATGGTGCAAAATAATTGTCATCAAAACAAGAAAACATTTCATAATCTGCTGCGTAATCATTCGCACCTCTACATGTCCCCGAATTCGTTAACAAATCCAAGAATGGCGTATCCATCTTCAGCTCGCTACCATCTACTTGCGCAGCCAAATCCGATACTACAGAAGTTGAAGGAGATGGAGAAAGAGACTCCACTTGCAGTTCCGACACTGATCGATCCAGCTGCGCGCTTTGTGGATGCTCCGAATTAGCAAATTCAGCGGCCGCCGCCTGAATCTCCGTGGGAGAAAGTGACCTGCCGCCGGCTATATTGGGTGGATTATCAGGGAAATTGAATTTAGCAGAATGACCACGTAAGCAAAACAGTGCAGCATCAAAAGCACGTGCTGCTTTCTCAGCTGAATCATATGATCCTAACCAAATTCGTTCTCTACTGTTTGGGAGCCTAATTTCAGACACCCATTTCCCCCATTTTCGCTTACGAACACCTTTGTACTTCACATCACTCCTGTCCTCTGGAGTCTCAGTTGCTGCTTTCGTGTGCTTCACCATCTCCGCTAATTAACACTATTTGATTAGCTAGTTACCTGAAGTGACTGAGTTTGAACTAATGTTGAAAGAATCGGGTTACGTTTGTCGGAAATAGCCAATCAAGGAAGAAGATTGTGTTTTGTTTTCGTTGAGGATTCATGTTTTTGCGGCTCCGTGTATATATATACGATGAAAATGGTTAGAAGCTCGGAGTTTGAAGGTCAACAACACCGAAAGGACGCGCAAGGAAGAAGCCGCAAAAGAGATTTAACAAAGAAGATAGGAAGGTAAAGAGATTTTTTATTTTCTGTTGGCACGTTTTTTTAAGGGTTTTGTTTGTTTATTTTTATTAGTTATATTTTATTAGTTATATTTTTAGGACCACATGTTTGTTTTTATTTACGCTCGTGGACTCGTGGTCCAAACTAAAAGTACTAAAGGCCAGATAAAATAGGATTTTTTTTTTTTTTTGGAAATAGGGGATAAGCAAAAGCTGCAAAACGACACCCTTTATGTCATTTTTGCCTCAAAAACTCTCATGTGATGATAATAATTAGGAAAAACCGTACATAAGGTCCCTCAACTATTCGCATTTTTTTCATTGAGTCCCTCCAACTTCAATTTGGCTCTATGTTGTCCCTCTTCTTTTATTTTGGACAACATTAAGTACCAAATAAACAGACAGCTGAAATAAATCACGGGAGCTGTTATCTTCTTTGACAGCTAAGCTTCCCTTCGCCACGTCAGTCCGACGCCCACTTCCACGTGCCAGACATGCTGGTGAGCTGAAGCTTCTGATGGAAGCTTGACTGAAACGTAGCCGTTTTGCTTTAGCGTTGTAAAATTATGCTTAAATGAAATGTGATTTTCAACTGTTCTTCGT
>CATIWK010050956.1:0-18646 GCA_949634005.1 Mallotus japonicus | reverse complement strand
TTTTTTTTTCAAAACAACCAGAAAATCACTACAAAACAAGCTCAAAAAACTAAAAATGAACCAAGAAAAAAACAAAAAAAAAACAAAACAATAACCAGAAAAAGCACAAAAACAACCACACAACATTTTTTGGTTGTTTTGTGACTGTTTTGGGGTTTTTTTTGGTTTTTTTTTTTTTGCTTCAGCTTTATGTTTTATAAGGTTATCTTGTAGTTATTGTTTTTCTGATTGTTTTCATGGTTATTTTCAAAAACAACCATAAAAACAACTATGAACAACCAGAAAAATAACTAGAAAACCAATACAAAACAAGCTCAAAAAATTGAAAATGAACTAAGAAAAAAACAAAAAAATAATTAAAAAAATAATAAAAAATAACCACCAAACAACCAAAAAAACAAACTCAAAAAACTGAAAATAAAGTAAGAAAAAAAAAAACAAAAAAATTAAAAAATAACCAAAAACAACCAGAAAAAATGATCAAAAAACAATAACAAAACTTCTAAATATATTTTCTACGTATACTTTTCATAAAAAATATTTTTTTTTTTTAGTGTTCAAAAAAATAAAATATGACACATAACTTCATCTAAATTATTTTTGTTACAAATATTTAATGTGAAAAGTGAATATTTTTAAATTATTTTCTATAGCAAAAGAAATTTACTATTACTTTTGTATATATTTTTTTTAAAGGTAGGCGATCTATTTAGCTGGTAATTTTTACTAATTTTTGCCCCAACAACTATATGATGAAAATTTTGTTAGTATAAAAATGTATGAATTGATTTGTTAAATTTTAAATATTATTTAATTGGTCATTATAATATTGTATACTCTAAAGTATATATATATATATATATACACATGCAATAATTAATAAGTGACTATAACTAAAATCCAAAAAAAAAAAATTAGAATGAAAAAGGAAAAAGTGCAAGAATTGGTGAAATATATAAAATGTCTAGCGATAAAAAAAAAAAAAGGATTTTTGAATGGAGATAAAAAGGAATTTTGAAACAACCATGCTAGAAGTTTTCCTGAGGCATTACCATATGGTAGCTACATTATTACAACAGACTTCAGCTCAGTCCAAATTGGAGCAATCCAAAGCAGCCTTAATTTTCTGAACAGTAGAGCTGATGAGGGTGTTAATGGTCGCCACAGATTCCATGCTCATCTCCCTGATGGTGGAGGAGGAGGAATAGGTTGATGAAGGGGTGGAAACCAATATTTGAAATGCTACAGTGAGAAGTGAACCATCTGATCTTCCAACAGTTGCACTGGTTGATGCAACGTTTCCTGCATCTGCCCTGCCGTCTCCAGATATAACAAAACCAGATGGAAGAATCGGTATGATCGATGAATCTTCCCCAGATACTGCTATGTTCATTGTTGGAATGTCGATGGGAGCATAAACAACTAAAGATCCTAATGGATCTGTGCAGCTCTCTTGAAGCATCAGCATGTTGTTCTCAAAGGGAACAAAAGGCTGTTACATAAACAAACAAAAAACTGCTGTTAATGGACTTCACAACACATTTTTTTCGCGAAATGATATATTTATGAGCAACCAGGATTTAACAGGAAATCATTAAAATAAACTAATAATACTAATGATTTTCTGCAGGCTGTTTCTGAGTGCATTTATTATTCCTGATACCTTCAAAAGACTTCCCAGGTTGAGATTCAAATTCATGATTAAATGTGCTATGATAGGAGTTTAAGTACTCCACCATTGAACAAATAATCAAATGGTTCAGCCCATTTTATGCACATAACGGGACATATAAACAGGAAATAAAACTTAAAATTACCCGAATAATAGACACACAGTTCCCTGCAAGAGCACCACTGGAGATATGTGCAATTTCATGTACCGGGTTTCCATTGGAGAGAACATCCCACTGGTAACATGCACAATGCAAAGCAAATATCAGAAATTGGATTCGATATAATATAACTGTTTTTTAAAATTGTAATGTGCATATGCCTATATAAATATGTAAATGATGATCATGTCAAGATTAAAATTGTTTCGATCCATGAACCTGAACTCTTGTCTTCTCATCTTTGAAGTAACTAAAAACAGTCTGAGGTGGGAGAGGAAGCCAAAGAGATGTAGCTGCGCTGACAATCATACCACCAGGTTGGCCTGTTTCTGTGTTTCTTCGAACAGATACTCGAACTCCACTATTGTTCACCTCACATAATTGAGGAAAATCTAACTTACCTGACATACTCAGCATTGCACAGAAATTCCTGACCATCCTGTGGGATAGTTTCATTATGCTTCTTCTACCTTCAGGTGAAGTAACTACTGAGCAATAGGCAACATGTTAGAGTAGCAGGTTAATTAAAGGAATCGAACTGGCAAGAGATGCAGCAACATGGGTTACCTCCTCCAAGTTCTCGAGTAGCCAAAGCTTCCCCTAAGGAGAAAGCTAGCCTTTCACATATCCTCTGAAGGGTAACAATCCATCTTTCAGCCCCATATGCAGTACTACCACAGATGAGATCTCTGTAGAGCCTATGAGTTTGAGTTCTGTCATCTACTTCCACATGTTCCACCCAAGTAACCTGTCATTTGTTTTTGGTTGTTCATCAAGATCAAAAAACATAGTGTTAATACACATTCTATAATTGAAATGAATGCAAATGCCTTAAACTCAACTACTCATTATCAACCTTGCTAATCTGGCTAATGAGACAATCATAGCCTATGGCTACGGGTGCATTTATCTAATTTGCAGTAGTATTACATCATTAACTAACATTTATAGAGATGAGTTGCTTACCTTGGAACATCCATTAGGCATTTCCTGGATCATGCATCCAGAAGGAAGTTTCCAAGAACGTGAGGAAGGGACACTTTCTTTTAAGCAGTCATAGGATACATCTGCTATCACCCAAGTGCCAACCTCAATTTGCTGACAATGTCGAAGGAAGTAGAATTCCCTAGGTGGAACCAGGGGTGAAAGAATGTGCAGTTGAGCATGCATCTGGAACATAATCTCTATAATTCAATATCTGATTAATGCTTTAACAAAGTTCAGGAAAATGTAGAAACGTGATCAAATTATGGTGCTATTGCTATACATACCAGCTGCAATGCACCACTTCGGTTTCCTAAAACTCCTGCTTCAAGTACTTGAATTATGCAAGCTTTAGCAACAATAGTTGGAAAAAGATCTATCCACTTACTCTGCAGAATCAAAGAATTTGCCAGTTTATATATTCCTATTCCAAGAAATTAAGTTGATCAAATTTCAAGGAAAATAAGAACGAATCAGCATTTACCGAATCAAAGAACATCTCCACTAAATTCATTCCATTTATCGCCACCATCCCTGATTCCTTGGACGACTCAAAGCGTGCATTTGAACTTTTGAAGTGACTAGTCCTGGGGAATATTTTGTCGTAACTGTCATGATGAATAACATATTTGCCATCAGAGTGGGATTTGACCCACAAAGGTTCATTGACTCGCAAAAGTCTTATCAACTCATCATTTGCACTTGCAGCAGTTTCAGACATGAGCGCCTTCTCCATTTCAGAGATGCCTTTGAGTTGGAAAGGCAGTGGAATATAGTCATGAATTCCTGGATTAAGTTCAAGATCAAGGGAAGGACTTCCTGTCCTTTGATTAGGAAGACCAGCTGCCGTAAACTCCAATGGAGAACCATGCGCAGGAAGCAACGAATCAATTTGTGAAATTGGTTTTCCTATGTACTTGGCAAGAAGTGCAGACACTTTTTCATGCTACAAAACAATCATGACAAAGCATCAGAATCACCAGAAACACGAGCTCTATCAACAATTCAAGGAAATGATCAAGCACACAATAATCGAGATGTAACAGTATAATGAACTAGCCTCTTCTTTGAGCTGTGCATTTTCCAACTGTAGTTTCTGCAGGCTATGTTGGCGTTCTTCTTCTCCAAAAGGAGGACCTCCACAAGATGGGCAAATTACATTCTTCAATGCTTCTCTGATAGCAAGATTTTCACATTGAATCCTTTCATTCTCTGCTCGAAGAACCGAATTATCTGCTCTTTCATTCTGAGCCTGAGAAATTGAAAAAGCATCATTGTTCATTGTTATTAAAGAGTCAAAAGAAAACAAACACAAGGTCTTTTTTTTTTTTTTTTTTTTGAAAGAACAAACACAAGGTCTTATTCATGAATTAATCCATTAGCATACCTTTGCTTGGGTTCTTTTGTTTTGAAACCAGAACTTGATTTGTTTAGGCTCAAGGCCAAGTTCCTTGCTCAATTGGCGCCTTTGGTTGTCATCTGGATGTGGGCAGTCCTTGAAAAATCTTAATCACATGAGAAGAAAGTTTCATTTCATTTAATACACCAAAGATGAAGGTGAGGGAAGGCAGCAATTAGACAAAAGTACTATCTAAGTATTTTATAAGATAGTACATGAACATAGAATTTCATTCAAATTATAGATAAGTTATATTAACAATGCACTAAATGAATCAAACAAAAATTAAGGATTAATTTTAAGTTGAAAATCCTGTCCTCAGTTCCTTTTGTAGGTCTCAAGTTCAAACGCCAAAGGGGATGAGGATTTAACAGAACGAGAGAGCTACCTTGCGGTGTAACTCGTGTCATCAATAAACAAAAAGAGAAAAAAAAAATGTTGAGTTGCGAAGGCATTCAAGACTCAAAGAAGGCTTGTACCTATAAACTAACAATGAATTAATATATTAGCACAAGTATAGCTCGATTATAAGAAACACTAGTAAAAATCACAAATGGGAAAGAAATGATGGCAATAACTCTGACATTCACATAAAATCAACTTGTCAAGAGAATTAACTTTGGCATTCAAGACTATTTACACCTGCTTAAAGTAAAGACAACAAAAAGAGTAGTCCTTATTCGGAACACGTGTTAATGATTATATGCAAGAATCATGAGTTTAACACCTGAATCTTCAATCTAAAGACAAAAAACCTACAAGTGGAAATGGAAAACACTAATGACATACGCCAAACAACAATTAAGGACAAATTTAAGCCTCAAAGAATGCTTTTAAATTAACAATGAATTTATTAACATCATTTATAAATCAATTTGTCGAGTGAACTAATAGCTTTATGGCGTTTAGTCTATTTACACAAGCTAAAGAAAAAGACAACAAAAGGGGTTGTTTTCATGGGTACACCTGTAGAAAATTATACGCGGAAATCATTAGTTTAACATTCAAGCTGTTACTCAAAAAAAATATTAATAGATAAAGGTATAAACAAAGAATGCAAACACTAACATCATGGAATCAAAAATCAAATACCAAGATCAAAGTTGAGATTAAAAGAAAAAAAAAATTTCTTGAAAAAAACTTGGACAGAAAAGGCCTCATATCTAACAAAATAAAGAAAAGGTTGGTGTTATACGCTTCAAGCTGCTGAATTTGGCGAGAAGTATGGCGATGGTAAGCCTTTTTCCCCTTTCTAGACTTAGAAGCCTCTTGTTCATCACCAGAAGCACCACCACCGCCCATGGAAAAATCCATTTTTCAAGCCTTCTTATTGTTTTTTGGTAGGTAAATGTATAAAAGTGACACTAAAATGCAAGTTTTGGAGAAGATAAATGATAATGTATGAGAGTTTATTAACATATATGGTGTTACAGGTCAAGTGCATATAAGGACAGGATATGAACACCAAATCAAACCCAATAAAGAGAGAAATCTGAATCAGGGTTTTTCCAGTTTTGGGTACAGACTTTGGATTCTTTTGAAGTTTTTTCTGGTGAAAAATATAATTATTTTTTAATATTACCCTATCAACTGCAACACACGTAGTAACTATAACCAGTGCAAACTCAGACATAAAATCATGTTTTTCAGATATGCTTTGCATGAAAACCTACCAATTTTGGTGCAGGTTAACATTTTGACTTCAGTTTTGGTTTTCATATACCTATTTACCAATTTTGAACGTACTTCTCTTTATAACCCTCTGTTTATTTTTTTCATTTATTTTTTTATTTTTTGTAAGTGTTCATGAATAGTACTAAATCTTGAACGATTTTCTTGGATTAGTGGGTTCTTTTGGGGAATTCTTACTTGCTAGGGCATAGTATAAGAAGAAATAGTTTTGCTTACCTTATAAAGTTTTTATAAATTATTACAAGATTTTCTTCTTGGGCTTGCAATTATTTTTTTAAAAGAATGCATTAGTTAAATTAAAAGTAACCAAATTTGACTTTCAACTATAATTAATTTGTGTCAAAATAGTTCAACTATAAATGAGATTAAGTTAATTTATACAACTGAAATAAATTGAAATTTAGGTGTAGATTTGTATTTTAAGCTGTAACTAATGGTGAAGTTGTGCCTTAGTCTAGCGGTAAAGGTGAGGTTGATCTACAAGTGTGTTCCATAATTCAAGTTGTAACAAACTTAAAAATTTTGTTCTTCAAATATTAAAAAAAAATTACGTAAAATGACTAATTTTCTGTATAATTTTCTGATCCAAAGGCATGTAACTATGAATCCAGCTCAGAGTCAAGGATAAATAAGGAACTACATATTAGTTATAAAAATGGCCAGGGGAAATTAACCTGGAAAAATAACGAGGATGAAAAATTTTCCTCGTGTGGTTGAGTTGATTAGAAGGACAGAGCAAAATGGAAGAATCACAATCATAGAATACGACCCTAATTCAAATGCTATAATAAAATGGCTAGGGGAAACTGATTTATTAGTACAAAAAATCATAATGCACCATTTTTGAAAAACCAGCCGGGCAGCCTCCCGACGTAGGTGGTGTATGAGCCTCTAGTAGGACTTTGACACCCAAAATTGTGACTTTTTACAAATTCGTTCCAATTTTTAAAACTTGTCAAAAATGTCCTAATCTAGCCAATTCTTTACAACTTTAGTACAATGCACATTTGGATCAATTTTTTTTTTTTTAAATGCACAGTTGGAATCTAAGGTGGCTTTTTTTTAATGTGACTACGTGTGTATCTTTTTTGTTTTGTATTTTACCAAAGTGCAAATTGTGTTAGAATTGTAAACAAATAACTAAATTAGGATACTTTCGCTAAGTTTTAAGGTTGGAACATATTTGAAAAAAAAATTCAAATATTACTTTTTTATCCCAATAGTCAGAAAATTAACCAAGAGGAATAGGAATAATTTAGAAAAGAACACTCCGTGTGCATTGAGGTAGAATTTATACAACGAGCCAAGTATATTGGAAAAGATGAGAGTTTCTTCACTTTAGTACTTTCTATAATTCCTTACATATGAGAATTTCTTATTTCTTGCATATTAATCCACCATTTCTAACAAAAAAGAAAACCATATTAGTGTCAAAAAAATTCTTTATGCTAGATGGCAATTATAATAGTTTAGTGAAAAATTCAATCTTTCCATCAAATTTTTATGAAGGAATAGGATTTGTTGAATCACTGTAAAAGAAAATACACCTCAATAAATTATACTCGATCTAAACAATTGTTAGTCTTAATTTTTTTATATCCTTTGACAGCCATGTTAAAATGTCTCAATAGAAATTCTTTTTGTGGCATGATCTAATCATTTTGTCACTATATAAACAATGACAATGCACACCTGAATCCATTTTGAAAAATGACCTTGAACCAATGTTTACATTGACGAATGTAAGAACACTTGAAATTCTCAATATATGTATTTTTAAAATAATTATCATTAAAAGGAAAAGGATAACTTCAAAAAAGTACATGTGGTTAGACATTTTTTCAATTAATTATTTGTAGTTTTTCCTTGATATTTAAGGATATGTAGTTTTACTTTTCTTGCATTTTAATATCTATCAACTAATATCATCATTATTTTATGATAAAATGTTAATATAATATTAATTTTTAATAACAAAATTGTTTTCAATGTGATTTACCATCAATTTACCTACTTGGATGCTTTCAAAAATAATATAAATTTATTTTCAAAATTATTTCTTTTTATCCCTAATAAAAAGTTTTACTAGCAAACATCCATAATTTTAATATTAAATTAAATATCGTTAACAACATTAGTAAGTAAGGTACAAAAATAAACCTTGATAAAATCAATCAGTTCGTACTCATAAGATACCTATCAATTCCATCACTTAATTGACCGGTTTGCCGTTACTTAAAAAGCAACTAAAAAAAATGCATGAATGTGACAAGCATCGGCGCCACTTTTAAATTATGGAAATATATCTAATTAGGAAAGCGGACCTAATTTTAATGTGTCCACTATATCGAGCAAATAAAGAAAAAGGTAAAACTCTAAATTTACTCATTTTACTAAGAATTCAGATTTTCCCTTTCTTCATCTTGATGTCTTAAAATTTTTGAATTGGAATGGATACAACAGTCACCTTGCAAGCAAATCCATCCTAGGGTGGGGCCCCCACTAAAATTTTAAAATATTTAAAAAAATCTTAAAATTTTTATATACTTACATATATGTCCTATTAAATATTATATTTTAACTACAATGAATTAAAATTTTATTTTATTATAAAATACTTATTTTCATATAATTGATGGATAAAGTTAATTTTTAACCTTTAAGCTAAGCTTGTTGCCAAGACTCTTTAGAGTTAGGATGTGTCTTGCATTCAATACCCAACTTCTCCCCTCTCTGGTTTTGTATGAAATAAAGTTACAAATCCTTTCTTTAAATATAATTTGATGCACGCATATATGAAAATAGGTATGATTATGAAAATAATTTTTAGCAAAAGAAAAAGGTATTAAGAGATTTTCTGGCCCCACCTTAATACACTTTTAAGATTATGGCCATTGTCAAACATGCAAAAAAATATCATTAAATTTGGATGAAATGAAGTATAAAACAACTTGTTTCGTTTTTTTCTAGCACAAATCTTGATTGTCTTTTATCTTTCCCCTTACGTTATGACTATATATTATTTCCACCATAATATGGAACTCCTTGCAATGTGCTACTCCATCATAGCAAAGGGCCATTAAAATTTGGAATAAGGTTCAATTTGACTCTTAAACTTTTCAGTAAAGTTCAAATCGCTCCTTTTTTTTTCATCAATTTACCTCCTCAACTTTGCAATAAAAGTCAAAATGGCCCTAAAACTTTCACTTACACCCTTATGGTCTGATAGGTAAGCCAAGATCACAATGAAAATTGAAAAAAAAAAAAAAAACCTTAATAGTTTAGTTGGTTAACAAATTAGTCCATATTTTTGTATAAATTTTTAGTAAAAAAGTTAAGAATTTATTTTTTTAAAATTATATTTAAGACCTAAATTTATTTATAATATATTATGTTACTAGAAAAATTTAATTATCCACCAATAATTTTTTAATAATTTTAAAATGTTAAAATTTATTTATATATATTATTAATTTGTATATTAATACATATAATATTAAAATATCTTAACATTATATGTTAAAAGGTTTGAAGTATTTTAATATTTGTATGAAGTATTAATATACATATTAATAAGTTTACTTTAAATATTTAAAATTACTTATATGTTAAAAATTATTAAAACTTTTAAAATGATATATTACAGTTAATTATTTTAAAATGATAATTTTTAATATATTAATACAATGTATTATTATTTTCAAATTTTAACACATAAACTTAAATTATTTCGATTTTATATATTTTATTATTTATAGTTGATTATCATGAAAAATATTTTATTATTATAATTTTTGGTTTTAGTTTATTAGCATATGTTTTATATTTCAATATTACGAAATTAAAAAGCTAATAATATATTTTATTAATAACGTATTGGAATATATATTTATATTTTATAAAAATAAAAAATTTTGAGTATCAAGTGTAATTTCAAAAAATAAAACTAATATATAAAAAATTAAATATTTTAATATTTTAAAACTACCAAAAATATTGGTGAATTATTAAATTTGTAGATTAATATAATATGTAATTAATTTTTTTAATTTTACAAAGTATAAATAAATTTTGGTCTTAAATATAATTTTAAAAATAAAAAAATTATCTTAATTCTTTTACAAGAAATTACATTTTTATTGAAATATGGACTAATTTGTTAAATGATTAAAGTATTGGGGAGTTTTGTGCAAATGTTTGTAGAGTGATTTATTTATCTATCAAGAAAATAAGGACGTAAATTTAATTGACAAGGCCAATTTGATCTTTATTGAAAAGTTCATGAAATTACACAAAATTGCAAATCACAATTTCTTGTATTGCAATATATACACCATAATTGATTATGCTTGATATAACCAATTCTCAACTTTACAGTCTTAAATTTGTATTCTTGGCAACCATTTCTTATATTAATAAATTTTTCAATTACGCGTTTTGATTTTTTTCCCACTGTATAATATTGGAGTTCGTTGATTGGCTTGATTTCTATTCCATAAATAATTAATAAATATTATTACATTTGGAAATTGCAAGAGACATTATCCTAAAATTTTCAATTTTGGTAAGAAGATGGAAGAAAAGGAAAATCAAAAAACGTGAAAGTAATTTTTCGTTTTCTTTTTAATTTTAATTAGATGAGACGTTTTCATGACAAATAACTATGTGTGATCTATGCATTATTGATTTTCAATACATAGCCATAACACTATTAGTTTGTCGTCATGTTACGTATGTGAAAAAAAAAAATGTCATGCCATGTCAACAGAAGGTATACCGCGTCATCATCACTTCAACAAAAACTAGCGACATTATGATGATATAATTAAAATCAATAATTGTATATTTTAAAATTTTAAAAATGCAAAACCACAAGCCACTTTTTTGAACTTTTCCCTAATTTTTTTTTTAAATTGTTTTTAGATAGAGATTTGGTCCATTGTAAATTCTAATTTGTTAGACATAAGGCCAATTTTAAACTCACTTACAAACAAACCATTTAAGTTTTTGGATGTTAAATTTTTATAGCCATCAAAATTAAGTCCATTTGAAGCCTCAAAAAAAAGATGCTAAATTTTATACTTATTTTCAAGTTTATCATATTTTATTAATTTTTCAATTTCAGTAATAAATTATGACATATTTTCAATTTTAACATTTAATCAAATTGAATTCAAATTTATAGTAATATTTTGTTGGGTTGCTATTGAAGTTGATTTTGAATATCAAAGTGCTACTTTAGTCAATGCTACTAATTCATTAGGACTTGGCAACTCCTAAACCATGCCTAAAAAAGGATAAATGAACAAAAATCAATGACTATTTACATTATGCAAACTCTCAAAGGCAAAATATATTGAAAATTCTCAAGAGACCTTTTTTTCAAAGATAAGAAGTCAATCTTGTTGGCTTTTGTAATAAAAAAATGATTATATTCATTTAATTTGGTTTTTGTTATAATGACACATTTTGTGTGCATAATTTTGGTTTGTATGTTATCTTAATTTAACTAAGGGGGCATTTGTTTCGTACTCTGAAACCGGAATCAAAATGGGAATGAATGGGAAATGAAATGAAAATTTAAAGGTTTTAGGTTCACTATGGAATGGGAATGAGAATCAACATCATTTATCACTTAAAATATTTTTATAATTATTTTTTATATATAAAAATTAACATTATAATTATTTTCTATATATTAAAATTAATATTATAATTATTTATTGTAAAAATATTTTTTAAAAATTATTTTTTTGTTTACTAAAATATTATTATAATTTTTAAAAAATTTTACAAAATTATTTATTTTTAACAAATATTTTTTGTTCAAACATTTTAATAGTTATTTTATTAATTTATATATTTTATTTATAAATTTTAAATAATATATAAAAGTATTTAAATATTTAACCATGGTTGGTTTGACTTGATTACAAGGGAATCAAAATTCACTACCCATTCCCATTCTGGGGTAATAGATTCCCATTTCAAATGGTTTTAAAGTTAAAACAAATATCAAGAAAGGGAATGGACCATTTCCATTCCCATTCCCATTCCCATTCCTGGGCTTATTTTAGCCCAAACAAATGGACCCCTAAGTAGCTACCTGGTGATTTGAATTTTTATTGAATCCTACTTGTATATTTGACTATTGTTACTTGTACTACTTTATTGGAACAAAAGCCATCAAAGCAAATGAATAAAAATGGGTGCAATTACTCATTACATGATAATTATGCCTGGGGTTAGTGGTGTAAACTAAGAGAACACAATGGACAATTATCATTGCAAGAAAATTAGGAAGTAAAAGCAAGAAATAAGGGAGTGACTTACCACTTATACACTAGTGAGTTGTGAGTGAATTAAGAAGGAAAAAAGCCTATCCAAAACCCATGCATGGAAACAGAAGAGCATTAATGACGATGCGGCTTTGCTTTGCTCTGAGCCAATTTAATTTACTCTATATTGCCTTTGAATCTTTTTGAGCGGAGGCTCCTCCTCCTCCTCATCCTCTTCCTCCTCATTGTCGAAAACATAATGGATCCCACACTTAGCTATTGCATCATTTTCTATTCATCCTCACAATTTGTAGTGAAAAATTCAAAGACCACTTTGTGCTGGCACATAGTTCCAAGCAAGCGGCATTCATTTCCTTTCCTTCAAGTACAACAGAACTGATGGTAGTGCTGTACCATCAGATTGCATGATACATATATTGTCAAGTTAGGGGGAAATTAATGCTATAACTTAAAAAACAAATTGAAAAAAGGATACCTTAATTTTCACCCAAGGTCTTGTTCTTTCAAGTAAATGGTCCATAACTTTTATGCATTCATCCTGATACAAGTTGATGATGCAGTTAAAAAACTAGCAAAGGATACAGCCCTGTATTTTTTTTCAATGAGTTGGAACAATCTGAATGCTGATTTCAGAGTCATGCAATTAGTCCCATATAGTTCATTCAAGATGGAAGCTAAGGTAAATATTTAAGCCTGTTGCAAGCACTTGATCTAGCATAATAAGCTTAGAAAGTTGATTGATGCTTTCTGGTACGTCCTGGGAAGTGTTTCCATCTAAATATGATCCTGCCAATGAAATGAAAGAGCTAATACTCTTAGGAAATTCTGTAATGCCAGAGAAGAGCAAGCCCCTCCAGACAGGGAAAACCTACTGCTGTATTAGATAATATCAGACCTTCAAACAAACTAAAATCCAATGATGTCAGTGTAGGCAACCGATTGATGGAGGCTGATACTTTTTTTGTACCACTGCAGAATGCAATAAGCACAATTCTTAAGCACTCTGCACTGCAGAATGCAAATTCTCAAGCATTCTGCAGAATGAAAGTTCTCAAACACTCTGCAGAATGCAAGTCCTTGAGCACTCTGCGTAGATTTATACAGTTGCTGACATCTAAATGTCTAAGATTTTAGATTGCCAATGCTGTCTGGTAGTCCTTTAATGCCACCTTTACCTGCAATAAGCTTCTCTAGATGTCCTAAGTTGCTCCAAATTCTTTGGCAGACCATTGAGATTTACACAACAACTATTATCTAAATATCTAAGACATTTCAGATTGCAAATTCTGTCTGGTAATTCTTCAATACAATTCCCTGAACTTAAATTCTAGAATCTGGAAACTTGATATAATGACTCAAGATTGTGAACTGGGTCTGAATTATACTCAGACTTTGTGCTTCAACCCAAATACAGTTGCTGGAATTCAGATTGATACCCAATAGATGAGGGCAATTCTTCCACTGCAGTTCCATGAAAAAGTACAATCCTTTGTAACAATGAACCTTCAGAACTTCAGTACAATTGAACAAACACAGAGAGAAAGCAATTCTAGACTTTTCATATGAAGGAAGCTCGGTACATTGTCAAGACTTACAGAACAAGAGAGATAGATAGATAGATAGAGTTCAACCTGCTATAGAATTTTTAAGAAAAAGGAGGGAATTCTCCACGTTTACACCTGCTCACATCTGGAACAACTAGATTCAGGGCTCTAGACAAGTCAGGAATTCTGGTTAGCTCAACAGATTCACTGACGTCAAGCAATTTCAAATTTCAAGATTCTGCAATGGAAAGACAATGAAGGTAAGATTCGTAAGAAGGAACTAACAAGTCTAAACTACCTAAAACAAATACCTGGACTCTATAAATTAGCATACTAAATAAGGCCTACCTGAACTCCACTCCAAATTCTTCAAGTCCACTATTAGGCATGTGAAGTTTGACAAGATTCTCAAGACAAAAGCTCGTTGGCAAAGTTTTTGAAGGGTATTAATACCAATAGAGGAGTCTTAGCCCGTCTGAAAGAAATTTGAGGCTTTCAGGAAGGCGTACCTCACAATTTTTCTGTGGACTGGATTGTAGAACTTTAAGCAATCTAAATTGTAGATTTTGTCAAACTTCATAGGAATTAGCTTAACATCTCTCATTTTTGACATGTCTACTACTGTAGCTTCAATCACTTCACTCCCTTAACTAAGAAAATGGAGAAAGGAAATTAGCAAGAAATAATAAGTATTGAAGTTTATTTCTTGCAAAATCTGCATTCTATCAAGCTCAAACTGTAGAAATGAAAAGTGAAAAGGTCAAATTGTGCAATACTTGCGTTTTCCACTGTCAAAACATAATAGATATCTTCAGGATTCCATTGCCTGCTGCACTTTTTTTAGCTGCTTTTCCTCAATCCTCACAAACAATGTCTATGCTCATTCGTTGGAGCAAGTCACGCACATGTAGCTTGTTATGTGACGTATATACGAGAGACTTATCGATGAGATGGCGAATTCCAAATTTTGAACCACAGGCACATCATATATTTTCAAATTTCGATGAGATGTTTCCTCTTCATTCTTGCAAAATCCATCATAACTTATCCTTGATATCTTCATTATTGATTCATCAGATGACCTTCCAGTTTTTCCAATTCATCTTCCCATTTTCCTTCATTTTTCCATAAAAATGGAACCTAAAACTTTGTGAGCTAGCAGAACACCTTGAACATATTCAACCACACTTCTTGAAAGCGCTATATCCAAAGCACTTTGTTTGAAGGCATTTATGCAAAAGAGCATATGAGCCTCAGTCTCAACTTCATAGATCTTTGCACCCCCCATTCTTAAGCAGCTGTTTATCTCTGCTTGTCACTATAATTTTACTGCACCACAATCTGTATCTTTTCCTATTAAATTTATATTTGCTTCAGATAACTCACATCATAAAGAACAACGAGAACTTTTCTTTGTGACAGCATTTTTCTGATAAAAGTTGATAACGTAATTGGGATGCCTGCATTTGAAATTTCTTTTCCTAAGACTTGAAGATAAATTTGCTTTTGCAAGGAATCTGGTGTACTGCTCATTCCCTATATTGCAACATCAAAAATATCCAGCAACCCAAGACATAATAATGATGTACCAAGTTTGACATGCAAATCAATTCCATCTATCCCATTATTACAAGAATTTTGCAAAACCATGATCTAGTTTCTCTAAAATGTAGCTGATAATTTCATTAGTCATTGTGAAAATTTAATATCAGATTAAAAACTGAACCCCTTTGAGATTTAATAATGCAGTAAACTTTTTATAATCCCTTTCAAGAAAAAGGCAAGTTCCTCCTCCAGTGGTTCAAAATGGCATCATCCTTACAAAAAGCAGTCAATTTCCAGTTTTTTAGGGAATCCATACCTTTGTACAAACACACACACACACACACACACACAGAGGCACACACATATTGAGAAAAGGAGAGAGCAAAAGTCTATTTTACGCATGCCATCTTTCTAGTTTCACTATTCTTTGTCTTTGGCAATAAACCCTTCTTATTTTACTGCATAAATTTTCAATAAATGGATCATAAAGAGAACATTTTCTAATTTTCTTAAGTATAACATACTTTCTACAATTGCAGAAAATACACGAAAGTCAAGATCCATGCCAAAAACATCTAGACAACAGATAGCAAAAAAGAAAAGGCATGTATTTTTAGTTCGTGTTCACTGAAACAGGATTTAATTCTTTAATTTAATACATAGAATCAAAACAAATATAAAATACATCAAAATTATGAAAAGAATAAGTAAAAGCACTTAACTTGCAAAAGAATTGAATTAGTAAAATCACAAACAAAAGGAAGGATAGTTGACGTATGACTAAAAACCAGACATGCAAAGAAAATAAAGAACCTGAACTTGCCTGATGTTCTGAGAAACCAGCCCTGATAATGCAGCTGTCCCTTTCAAAGTTATGGACCGACTCTCCTCATTGTGCGAAGAATCCTTTAATTCTTCTCTATGATTGGCAATAGCATCCCCAAAACTCCCTGTCAGTTCTTGAACATTACTTGGATCTACACAGCAAACAATTGGAAGAACCATATATGCCATCTTTTCCTTGCACTCGAGTATCTTCACAAGAACATCCAAGCACTTGTTCAATAACACACACAGGAATGGACCCTTAAGTAAGCAGGTGCCTTCAAAGAAACGACAGTGCTTCTAAGGCATTGCTATGAAGGTTCAGCTCAAATTCGTTGGATGGCGAGATGAAATCTTGAATCTTGCTTATCAATATTGCACCTTGAAATAAAGGAACATCTATCAAATTTCCTCTGTTTTCTCCTTTTTTGCATTTGATGCAGACTTACTTCGGTCCGGACCCGACTATTCTGAAGTGGGTTGACCCCATAAAAGGAGACAGCTCGCTCAACACCTGTTTTTCATACATAAAACTCAAATTAGTTCTGAAGAGACCTGAAGAGAATCCAAGTTCCTCACCACTATCTGTTGATCCATCGTTTTCTCCTTTAACATAAGTCATAGACTAAAGGAAACAGTGACCATAAATACCATAAAGAATTGATTCGATGCACATGAGCTCACTTGTGTTATGCATGAGTAACAAACCATTATAAAACAATTTCTCTTATCAATCCAAAAAAAAAAAAAAGCATTTCAAATAATAATTCTTAATAGACTTTCAGAATCAATCAAAGAACATATGGTGCGCATGCAATAAGCAGCAAACCAGATCAATGATGATGCAAGTTCAGCTTATGACTTGGGTACATAGATTTTTCAAGAATTGATGATAAAAAATAAAAAGGAATCAAATTGGAGGTGTTCCCTCCTCCACACAACACATGCAACAGAGTTAAATAAAAAAAAAAAAAAAAAGAGTTAAACTGACCAGTGAATGATCAAATGAGCTTGTTCAAACATGAAATATCCACCATTTTTAGTGTAGTTGGTTGCCAAACTCATAAAAGAGACATGCAGGAGACTAAATAATAGAGGTTTCACATATTTAAAATTCTGTTTGATGGATTGGGATGGTTTCAAGAAAGAAAATGAATGACAATAAAATTATCGAAAATTTTACAGTCAAGTCTTAAGTCTTAAGGGGCTCTTTTTTTTCAATCAAGTTCTAAAAATTTTTGAAATATTTTTACTTTTTAATTATTGGTTTAATTTTTTGAATCCTCCTATTCACATTTAATGTCCATATAATTTGTTCCTCAAAAAAAAAAAATGTCCATATAATTTGAGTTACCTGTGGAAATCGAAATATTTTTGTAAGTGGAATACAAAACGTAGGGTAAATTGTGTCAATAGTTACCAAACTTTACTTGTAAGTTTAATTTGGTTATAAAACTTTAATTTGTGATTTTTTAGTCATCAAACTTTAGTTTTTGTTTCAAATGTAGTCACTTTTAAAAATTTTAATCCTTAAAGTTATATAATATTAACATTTTAGTCCAAAAAATTATTTTCTTGCAAATAAGTCCATAGGTTCTAAAAGATAAAAAATAAAGTAAAAAATATATTTTTATTTTCTCTATGCCTTCCATTGTAAACAGTCTTGTTCATTATTTGTGTTTATTTGACTGGTTTAATACTAACAGTTTGAGAGTTTTAAAACAAGAATTATTCGTCGTAGGACAGGAAGCGGTTAATATTCACCAAGAATATCATAATCAATATACTGTGACTTTGTTAGATAAATGGGAAATCGAACAGAGAGTTCCGATTCCAATAATCCATCGGGATCACAACAATTGAGCACTTTTTAAAAAAATTTAATACGAACTGTACAATAAATTAAAATTTTTTTGTGTGAAACATAGTATTTTTACAAATTTTTTTGAACACGGAGAAAGAAGATAAGAATTAAATGGACTATTGTCACTAGAATATTTAACATTTATCACCGTATTTTATAAAAAAATAAATATTTATAATTTGTCATAAGTTTAGTTTATAATTTGAATTTTAAATGACTATTTAAAAAAATTATTGTACAGTTCGTATTAAATTTTTTTAAAAAATATTCAATTGTTGTAATCTTGATGTATTATTAGAATCCGAACGCTGTTCGATTTCCCATTTATCTAACAAAGTCACAGTATATTGATTATGATATTCTTGGTGAATATTAACTACTTCCTGTCCTGCGACGAATAATTCTTGTCTTAAAACTCTCAAACTGTTAGTATTAAACCAGTCAAATAAACACAAATAATGAACAAGACTGTTTACAATGGAAGGCATTGAGAAAACAAAAATATATATTTTTACTTTATTTTTTATTTTTAGAACCTATGGACTTATTTGCAAGGAAATAATCTTTTGGACTGAAATGATAATATTATATAACTATAAGGATTAAAATTTTTAAAAGTGACTACGTTTGAAATAAAAACTAAAGTTTGGTGACCAAAAAGT